>CAUYON010192049.1:0-52988 GCA_963573935.1 Arctocebus calabarensis
TTGGGCTTAAGCGATTCTCTTGCCTCAGCCTCCCTAGTAGCTGGGACTACAGGCGCCCGCCACAGCGCCCGGCTATTTTTTTGTTTTGCAGTTCGGGCCGAGGCCGGGCTTGAACCCGCCACCTTCGGTATATGGGGCCGGAGCCCTGCTCGCTGAGCCACAGGAGCCGCCCTAGATAGAACACTTTCTATTTGGCACAAAGCAGGGCCTTACGAGCCACAAGTGCATGCAATACCTGAAAGCCTCCTCTTACCTTCGTAGGGAACATGCTGAAGATACTCTTTGACCTGGGTGGGAGAGAAGGATTGTAGCAGCGTCAGGAAGTCCAGCTGCGCCCTCTCGAACTCGCTCTGGTACGTGGTCTGCTTCTTGGTGCGCGCCTGGTTCCTCATGTAGCTGTGCAGCACGGACGGGACTGTAGAGGCACACAGGACAGAGACCCGCAGGCGGTCACCCCAGCAAAGCAGCCCTGACGGCCCCACTTGGAGCCTTCGAGGCATCCTTACTATGCTGGGAACCATGGCGCCGTATCAAACCAATTCCTCCCGTGACCAGGGCGGGCAGAGCCCCTGGGAGGTCCTGACTGCTCCTTGCTGGTGGAGGTGGGAGTGGTGGGGGACACAGCTAGAGAGACAGTTCACCCACCACTTCCAGAAAAGAAGTTCTCCATGAACTGGATTCTTATGGGGGTCAGTGTTTTAGGATTTGTGAAGGAAAACCAAAGTATGCTTCGGTGACGTGTTTTGAGATGGGTGCTCAGACAGCCTGCCGACAGAAGTAGCCCTGCAGAGCTGGCTTTTGTTGGGGAGATGCTCATCTGTTGAGAAAGTCCTCCTGGATGCAGCCAGGCTTCCTCCGGGACCTCCCTTGTCTGGACCTGGGAGAGATTAACTGAGAATCTGTCACCTCGGGAGGTCTCCAAGAAACACTTGCCATCTATCCTCTCTGAGGGCTGCTGCCTGTGAGTGCTCTTCCCCAGAACAAGACCCCTTTGCCAGCCAGGCCTCCTTCTTTTACCTTCTCTTGTAACTAGTTCTGCCAAGCTCCAGCCCACATTCTTTCTGTAACCTTAGGATGTTATAAAAGTGACAACCATCTGGCCATTTCTCCGGGTTCTTAGATTTCACGTGACTCCCATGTGCACTAATAGATCGGTATGCCCTTTCTCCTTTCAATTGCCCTTTGTCAGTTGAATTTTTCAGCAAACCTTCGGAGAGCCAAAGGGAAGGTTGGCCTTGGCCCCTACAATGGTCACATGTACCACCTTCTTAACAAACGAAGCTTGTTTTTCTTTCAGGACATCTCCTCTGCAGGCTTGGGATGGCACACGAAGCTCTCCTTCCAAGGACCCAGGTGTCTGAATGAGCAGTTGGAAGCATGTTGGTATTTATAGTCAGCTCTCGTTTTTCATTCAGACTAATGGGGTATGAGGTGCAGGCAACCCCCAAAGCTAAGTGATTACTTAACTATTTGATGCTCAATATTGTTCACTTAATATGAGTCCTGATATTTGTGGAACTATCATGAAAAAAAAAAAATGAAGACATGATGTGAAAATATGATTTCTCCAATTTGCCCAAACTTGAGAACGCCTTCCAGTTCTCGGTGACCCCTAGAAGGGGCCATGGGCCAAATGGAGGGATTAGATTGCTGAGGGAATTTGATACCACACCCTGAAAAGAGCATCTGTAGCATCTGGAAAAGAGAAGAGCCCTGTGGTAAGGTTTTCATAGAGTCATAGATCTGTACCATTGACTTTCACAGGGAGATGTAGAACCAATGATCAGAAGCTCAGCAAGGAATATTCCAGCTGCTACAACTTTTTAAAGAGTTGGAACATGACAGTGAAGGGGCTTCCTTGGGGGATGGACTCCACTCTGAAGTGAGTACACAGGGACAGTATCACCCCTCGGCCAGGACAAGGTGGAAGAAAGAGATCACACATGTCCTGAGTCTCTAGTAACGTCTAGGCTACTTTCTACCCCCAAAGTGCTAAGCTTCTATTCTGTGATTTTTGTCTCAAGGAACTCCCAACTCCATGTCAGTAATAAATCCTGTTTCAGACTGACACCAAGTTTTCTTCTTAGCCAGCAGCCCGAGGGTAGCTTGGTCATGGAATTTGTGTGCCATTGAGATAATAGACAAGACCAATTAGATCCATTCCTGATCCTTTTTCCATTTTACAGCCACCACATCCTTCCCTTACTTCATAAGGAGGAAGTTCCCCCCATCCCATCCCATTCCCCCCACCCCCCGGCCCCAGCCTGCTTCTCCTAGGTAGAACCCATACTTGTTTTACGGGTTATCAAAATTGACCAGGCTCCTCTGCATTGAGAAGTCCTGCTGCCAGGGCTTAGAATCTATAAAGTTAGTCTAAAAACTACAGGTGTACTCACCTAGACCCTGAGAAGCAATTGGCAGGCTTGCATAGCATCCATATTTGAAACTAAAATCCCGAAGCTCAGGAATTTTAGCTGGAATTTGGTAATTCCGTCGAAATTCAGTGTCTAGAGGCTGAGGAATTAACTTTTTCCATTCCATAGACAACAGAGAATTTTTCTTAATCTTCTGAGCTGGGGTGGGGGATAGAAACAGAAGGCAATAATTACTCCTTGAAAGCTATTTTTTAAGTGGCTTTTCATTCCATTTTGCTTGTGGCAGTAGCTTCCAATTTATCATACAAAAAAACCCACTCTTCTTGTACTAAGAGGTACAGTCAATGTACTTTTTATGGACACCTTGATCGAGAAATAATTTTCTGCTTCATCAGTCACAAAAGTGTATGCTCAAATGATTATGAGTAGTTTCTAATGAATGTATTTGGATGTCAGTTAGAATTGTTCTTTTGTTCTACTTAGTGGGCAAGGAGGCACTGATCACTCCCCCAGGTCTGCCTACTCCCTGGGACAGAAGTGGGCAGCAGAGTGAGAGACTTTGGATAGGATTTGCCATATAAAACACAGAGTGCCCAGTTAAATTTAGATTTCAGATAAACAATGAATACTTTTTTATTATAAATATGTATAAGTACTCATTATCTATTGCATATCATTATTCAAATTTGCCTGGGCATCTTATATTTTTATTTGCTTATCTGTCCACCCTAGACAGGGTGGTAGATATCATCTCTACTGGGAAAGATCCATTCAAAGCTTATGCCTCACTCATGGAGGGGTAGGTAGCATCGCTGTTTTTAGTGGACAATAGCATTATAATTTCTTTGAAATATCTCCGCTAAAAAACATTCATTAAATATATCATCATTAATGTCTACAAAGCACTGTTAATTCTATAAACACTACCAGATTAGGAGGAGAGAGTCACAAGCCATCTATCTCGCTTAGAGTGAGTGAGATTCTAATCTTGCTACAAAGCCTTAGTTCAGACCCACGTTAAATATCATCTCTATTCAGAAGGATGAAGATGTTTAAAATGTGGGTTTCATGAGCAATGCCCAAACAGTGCAAATTACTATTGACACTGAATTCAATTTTCTTCCAAATTAGTTTTTCAATAGGTCTTTTCAAAGTAAATTCTAATATACATTGCATGTCAAATGATTCTTAATGGCATCACTGGCATACACTGTATATCAAAGGATACATAATTGTATCTCCTGGCACCTGAGAGCATTTTTATATTGATTTTTAAAAAAATAATTTCTGTGTAGACCAGCAGAGGAGGAAAGGGTTCTACTACATTCTGCCTCTTACTTTAGATGACATTGGAGGAGAGGACACATGTGCTCAATGGTCCTCCTAGTGACCTCATAAACTGCCCATGAAAAAATAGTCTACAGAGAGAAAGAACTTGTAGAACTCAAAATCAGGGAACCCCGTAAGATATTTTGGAAATCATCCTGTACTGTTCTTATAACTTCCATCTATAACTTAGTACTATGCCTTGAATATGTCCTGCCACAAAGCATGTGTTGGAAACTTAATCACCAGCAGCAGTGTTGGGAGGTGGGGCTAATGAGAGGTGATTAGATTATTGCCCACATGAATGGATGAAGGTTGTTACTGTGGGAATAGGTTGGTTATTTCAAGAGTCACTTCCTGATAGAAGGATGAGTGTGGCTCTCTTCCTCTCTTTCTCACCCTCACACTTTCTTGCCCTATCATCTTCTTCCATGGGTTGATCCAGCAAGATGGCTGTCACAAGATGCCAGCGCTATGCTCTTGGCTTCCTAACCTCCAAAACCATGATCCAAATAAATTTCTATTTGTTATAGATTATCTTGTCTCAGCTATTCCGTTATAGCAGCACAAAATGGACTAAGACACTTGGTATTTGTAATTTACTAATAGCTTTATAGGGAAAAACCAAATCCCCATTGAAATACTTAACACATATATCTGTATCTTTCTGTATGTTTTCAGTTTCCATATGTGTTCTGTGATGTTTGCCAAGGTTATAGATAATTAAGCCATTGTTCAACCTTGAGGCAACTAGTGTGATTAGAAAGATATCTGCAGTGAAAACAGACACAGAATGTGATACTCCTTGCAACCATAACATTTGGAACTGTGGTTCTCAAGTGGAGATAAGACATGAGAATCATCTGGGAAGGGTTTCTCAGAATATAGCTGCTGAGCCTCGTACCAGACATTGAGAATCTCTAGAAGTGGGCCCCAGGCACTTAGACTGTGAACAAACTTCTCATATGCTTAAGAATCACTGACTCAGCGCTTTGACTAAGGTGCTAGGAAAGCTCAGAGTGTGAGGAGCTGTATCAGGGGGAGGAGAAAGACAAGGACTGAAAGGAAGACACAGCAAAGGGTTTTGATGATGGGTCAGTATGGAAGGAAACCATCTCTAGAGTGTCCATGCAATGTGGTCTGGTTGGCAGAAGTGTGGGGTGTTTAGGGAAGGAAGGAGTAGTTGAGGGTGAAACAGAAATGGTAAGTGGGGGCCAGGCTCTGAAAAGTCTTCAATGTCTGGTCCACATGGACCATGATGAACCAGTAGAGAACTAGAATAGTTGGAAATGAAGATCCATAAAAAGCGATAAATCAGGACCTTGGCTTAGTCTAAGTTCCTTTGAAGACAAAGATTAAGTCTCAGACTTCATTGGTCCCCAGTACTTATGGCAGTAATAGACCTCATTAAATATTTATCAAATTAATGAGCAAACCAAAAATCTCTAGAAGCATAATCGTTATGGATTAGCAATTGATATCTAAACTACACTCCAGTGACTTGCCTATGTGATCTATGCATAAGGTAACTTCTAATAAACTGTATATTATTCATTCCATAGTGTGGGATTTTGTTCTTCTCAACTAATGAAAGCTTTTATTGTCTCTATAAAGTTTCATGTTAATGAGCTCCTTCACACATTATCAAGAAGAGAAGTTCCTGATATACAGGGACCCAACCATCACCCGAATCCTCCACAGTGGTGCTGAAGTGTAAGCAGAAATAATAATCATGACTCAGAGCAAACATGGCCCAAAGACCCCTTCCAGGGAGACATCCCTGCTCCTCAGGAGCTCAGCCCCCACCCTCATTTCTTCTCCTCTTGATAGCTGTGATACTAGAGTGGTTTAGCCCAAAGAAAGAAATTAGCCTATTTTAAGATTAAGCATGGCATCTGCAGAAAGGCCCAAGCCAAACATAAATTTACAGCAAGGACTATTCGACACCGTTAGGAGCACGGGCACATAATCTTAACTAAGTGGGAACAGCTGTGTTGGCTTTGTCAGTTGTTCTGACTCATCAAAGCCAAGTTCTTCAAGTCCGAATGTGAAAACAAACACCTTTTAGTGGCTTCACCCCTTTGCCTTGATTCATTAATGAGGATACAAAATGAAGACATTGCCCCTGTGCTTCAGAAGCTTAAAGAATTAGAGAAACACCCACACATACACACACACACAGGATAAGGACAATTTCATGTGATAAGTCCTGCAAAGGAGACAAGAACATGGAGCTGCTAAAACATCTGAGAGAACCATGACCTAAAGGCCTCAGAAGAGGCCTCCAGGATTGAAAAGAAGCCCACATCTAGACTTAAGTTATGGATAGACCCAGCTGTGGGGGAGGGGAAGAAGTGTTCCACTGGGCGGAAGCAGTGTATGCAGATGGCACGAGGCTCCAGCAGTGAATGTGGAAGTCACCTGGCCACTTGGTCTCATCCATGAATGTGGATGAGGGAAAAGGCAGGAAGCCGGCCAGTACCAGACTAAAAAGAACTCATGCAAGACGGATGCTTTTATCCTGAGGACAACAGAGAGTCATTAAAGGGTTTTTGATCTGTAAAATGACATCAATTTGCACATCCAGAAACTTGCTTTGGCTCTAGTATGGACAGTAGATTTGAGGGGACAGCACTGGAAAAGGGAGTTGGAATAGAGATCACCCAGCAGAGAGACACCAACAGTTGAACCCAAGCAAAGAAGGGAGAGCCGCAGACGGACACAGGAGAGGAGGAGGGTGCTGGACAGGTCCTGAGAATTTACCTACTCATGGGGAAATGGTAACCTGCCCAGGCTGAATGGACAATTTTGCCTGGAAGCTCAAAAACATCTTTTAAGGATGCTGACACGTCGAATGCTTTCCTATGACCCTTAATACTTATCTGCAGCTATGCAGGTCTTTTGATCCCACATCCTTAAAGCTTTAAAAAAGGTACTTCCTGCACATTCTCTCCCTCATTCAGCAAATGAGGAGTTCCTTCTGTATACCAATCATGGCAAGAGGCCGTAAGTGAATAAAGGCCTCTGAGAGCTTACTGAATAGTGGAGGAAAAAGTAAAACAAACAAAAACAAGAATCAATAACAAATGATTTCACAATGGAAGGGAACCAATGAGATGGTGGCTGCCCTCTCAGATAACATAACAAGGAAAGGGCACAAAGAGGAGGTGATGTCCAAGCTGAAGTCTACAGAATGACAAAGGGAAACCACAGAAGGAGCTGAGGCGAAGGCTAGAATCTTACCTGTTGGGTACAACGTGCACCACTCTGTGATGGGCACATTAAAAGCACTGACTTCAGCATTACACAGCTCATCAATGGAACAAAAACATAGCCCCTTAATGTTTTGAAGTTAAAAAAAAGTTGGCATCTCTGGCACTGAATCAAGGCGATGTGGCTGGGGCCTGGTGAAGGAGGAGACCACAGCAGAGATGACAGTGAAGGGGTGAGTGAGGTTCAGCCTACAGGGATCTCAGGAGCCAAGACAAGGAACTAGAATTCGAATGCTATTCAAAGAGCAGCGGAAAGTCAGTGAAAGGAAGCAATAGAATAATATGATCCGATGTAGATATTCAAGAGATCATCTAGCTGCCATGTGGGGAAAAAAATTATAGGGACCTACAGCTAAAGTAGGAAGACCAGTCATGGGGAAGGAAAGCAGGATGGGTTGGAGTCCCCATGAGACTTGTGCTCAGTAATCAAATATGTGAAACTGGGATCTGAGGAGGGGTTTGGAAAGAGAATACAAATGAGGGAATCCTCAGGATAGATGCAAAGGAATCAGAAACTCTAATCACTAAGGTCAAATAGAAAACAGCTTCAGTTTTATTAGGTTTGTAATAAATCTGCCTCTGCTCCCTTATAAATATAAACAGACGGCCAAATATGTATTGGACCATTAAGGCATTCAGAAAAACTAGAAACAATGCTAGGAACAAATAAAAATGCTCAAAATTCAGTATGTCATAAATAGCTTATGGAATTGCCGCATCTATAAAACAAAAACAGAATGCTGTTTTTAAAAATCTAATTGGACTTGTTAGTAAAGTATCACAAGCATGGAAAAACAAGAATCCAATGCACACAATACAAATATGAAGCCTGTACAAGGATACTGAGAAAAACCCAACTCAACTCAAGTTAGGGGGAGGGGCAGGAGGGATGGAGGGAAGAGAGGGGAGAAAGCAGAGGGGCGGACGTGCTCTCACCTGATGGGCACAATGTAAGGGTAGAGGGCACAACGTCCGGGTGAGGGGCATAACTACAACAGAGACTTTACCTAACAAAATGCAAACATGGTACCCTAATATTAATCTGAAATTTTTTTAACGGTGGAGAGCTCTTGTTTTTGTTTCTGTTTGGAATACACTATCATAGATGGGATCTGATAAAGTCAGTGTGTGTGCTAGTGGGCTGGGGTTAACGCTTTGGGAATGAAGAGACAATGTTGGATCAAAGGCAAGCTAACTGGGGCAGGGCAGACAGATCCACAGTTCACACGGGATGAGGGGCTGCTGGGGCAGGATGAAGGGGAGACATATAAGTGTCCAGAGATTTATTATTATCCTCTCCTGACTCACGGAGACACGGAAGGACAAGGGCTCTCAGTGCTCTCTGGTTTGTATCCAGATCCCACATGGCAGCCTTCCTCAGCCATTTTTCGTATCATTATTTTGTCACCAAAGAGGCAAGAGAACACTAAAACCCCAACTGCCATTTTGTCACAGGCTTGCGGCAATAAGCCAGCGTGCATTATTTTCTCAATAACTTAGGGAAAGGTTGCCTTGTTGGAGTTTTAAGTTAACTACAATCAATTTCCATGAATTCTCAATAAAGCAAAATTCCTGCTGAGATGCAAAATTAAAATCGTACTGCATCAGCAATTATGTCATTTCTGGAAAATATGTCTGTAAAAATCAAATTCATTTTTGGTCCCTGAGACATGAGGCCAAGGTAGGGACAAAGTTTTGGTGGCATCTCTATGTGCCCTCTAGAAAACCATTCAAAAGCTTCCCCAGCTATAGAGCACTCAGGGTAGGGCCAAATGAATCATAAGAGAAGCTAGACTCTCGCAGTGGAAGATCTGTAGAGCTGAAAGCCTATTCCAGAAGGAGACACGTGCTTGTTCAGAAAGCAGGATGAAATGCATGATAGCTTCCTTCTCTCTGCCAAGGGAGAATAAAATGGCCCTTGCTTCACCCTGCCCTGATTTCCCTACTCATCCACAAAAGGTACTACCACCCCATGCACACGGAACCCCAGGCCAGATACCTGCAGACTCCTTTTACGCCCTCCTACCTGTCATCGGTTCAACCAATATTTCTTTTCATCACCTATAAAGAACCAGACACTGGAGTGGGTGCTGGGGATACAGTGTGAGCCAGAGAGCCACAGCCCCTGCCCTAGAACTGGCTTATTGAAACCAGCCTCATGAACAAACAGAGGATGAACTCTCACATATGTTTTCCTCGTAGCTTTCTTACTTTGGATTTCCAGGCAAGTAGTGTTTGATGGCCAGAATCTTGTAACTTTCAACTAACTACTTGACCTTTTGAGTTGTTTCCCCCAAATGGAAGTATTTGTGGAAGATAAAAGAGTTGAGATTGTGAAGGCCCCTGCCGCAGACTTCCTGATACCAAGAATCATCATCCCTTACTAACCTGTACAAACTATCTATCTGATTTAGTTTCAGCACAATCTGCCCCACTGCATGTCTCCACATTCCTTAACCCCTTACTAGAACCCCTTCTCTCTGTTAGTCGGGGGGGATCGATTTGAGGCTGCTTCCTTCCATCTTCCAGCTGAGGTCATTTGTATTAAAAAATTCCTTTCTTGGCTCGGTGCCTGTGGCTCAGTGGGCTAAGGCGCCAGCCACGTACACCTGAGCTGGCGGGTTCGAATCCAGCCTGGGCCCGCCAAACAACAATGATAGCTGCAACCAAAAAATGGCCGGGTGTTGTGGTGGGCGCCAGCTACCTGGGTCCCAGCTACCTGGGAGGTGGTCCCAGCTACCTGGGAGGCAGAGGCAAGAGACTCGCTTGAGCCCAGGAATTGGAGGTTGCTGTGAGCTGTGATGTCACAGCACTCTATCCAGGGTGTCAGCTTGAGGCTCTGTCTCAAAAAAAAAAAAAAATTCCTTTCTTCTTTGACAGTTCTCATTGTCTCAGTAATTAGCTTTCTGTGCAGTGAACGACCAGACCTAGGCTGGACCCTCCCTTGTGGTTTCAGAAACATTATCGCCTCTCACGTGCCCAAGCCACAGCCTGCTGATTCTGCCTCCACCTGTCCTGCCCAGCATCAAGCCTCCTTGCTCCTCCCTGGGTTTCCCTGACAGCCTCAGGCTGGCCTTTTCCTTCCATACTGGTCCACCTCCATGCTTCACTCACTAGCCAGTGCGAGGCTTCTAAATCCTGCATCTGAAATGGGTGTCACCACTCTTATCAAAAACTTCTAATCACTCCTGCGATGACTCCAAACTCCTTAGCATGCCTTGCCAGACCCTTCTAGACGGCAAGCTCCCCGCCCACGGTGGTCTCTTCTTTCAGCCTCCCTTCGCCCTGGATTGCTCTAATCCTGCTGAAGTTCTTTCAGTTCCTCAAATATTCCTCTAGACCAGCGGTTCTCAACCTTCCTAAAGCCTCCTAATGCCACGACCCTTTAATATAGTTCCTCATGTCGTGCTGACCCCCAACCATAAAATCACTTTCATTGCTACTTCATAACTGGAATTTTGCTACTTTTATGAATTGGAATGCAAATATCTGATATGCAGGCTGTATTTTCATAGTTATAAAGGGGTCACGACCCACATTGAGGTTGAGAACCGTTGCCCGGACATTTGGGGTCCAGCAACAACACTTTCCCCGGGTCTTTGCCTGGCTAATTCTTCTTTACCCTTCAGGCCCAGAAAGGGAAGCCTTTCCTGAAACCCCCCAAACACCCCCCCAACACACACACACACACACACACAAGGCTGGATGTCCCCCTATGCAGCCAGTGAAGCCTGCATTTCTCATAAAGTGCCCTTTTTTATACTTGATAGTTTTTGTTTGCAAAATCGCCTATTTCCCTGTCAACATTCTGAGCTCCTTGAGGTAAGAGACCACACCCAGGCTGCTAATCACAACATCTCCAGTGACTATTACATGACCATGGAAAAAAGAAAAACAAACACGTTTACCTTCTGCTATGTCCACAAAGTCTCTCTTAGTAATGGAAACAAACTGATTTGCTATTGCCTTCTTAACGTCTACCATCGAAGACGGGATTTTCCAAGGGGGGCAGTCCCTTAAGGCTGTCCTTTGCTGACCTTGAGGTAGAGTCCATGGAAAAAAGCCCTATAAATGCAAAGCAATCGTCAAGAACACCTGTATGGATCCTAACGGAATCAAAAATGTAAGTATTCGTGTGTACATATTCTTTTGAAGCCTTAACACCCAGCTACTGCCCTGGAATTGTATGTTTGCAGGGAACCTGTCAAGAGGAGCCTTTGGTTTGCCTAACTGTAACACAAATACTTTCTGCATTTCTTTGACTTTTCGTGTTGATGATAAGAAAATGAGATTGAGACTTCAAAGTGCTGTGCTTCTAACCAGAAATCTCTTAAGGACAAGACCATGGGAGGAGAAAACCCAAATGATTCTGTTTCTGGCCAGATAGTCCCAATGAGCACAGATATAGGCTGCCTTCCCCTTTGAAGCCCCAGAGGGAAACTTCAGCAGATTCCTGAAGGCTAGGCCAGGCAGATATTCTTGCCTTTTCACCCCCAAAGAGATTTTATTATTATAGTCTTGAAGCTTCTGCCCCCATCTTTCCATCTTCCCTTTCTCATGACCTTGCTTCCTATTTCCCTGAGAAAGCTGAAGCCACCAGTGGAGAGTCTCTATAGCCCATTGCACCTTTTCCCAGCAGCCACACCTGCATTCACAGAGGCTGTGACTGGAGAGGAGCCACAGATGTTCCCTGCCCTACCTGGGTTACTAGAGCTCAGTACACTTGTAAACTAAAAATAAATCCTAAGCCCCAGCCCCTAGCTATGGGTCCCCTCTTAACAAGGGGACTACAGAAAGACCCTAAAACCGAGCTTCTGGCCGTGAAGGGAAGTGAGGTCAGACATGCCTCATTTATACCCCCTCCCTTTTAGAGTTTAGATGCAATGATTAACCAGCAAAAATGTTAAAACAGAGATCATAATACTGATAAAATAGACACTTAGAGACAATAAGATACTAAACTATTAATGGAACTAAATCAATGTAGGACAAAAGTTAAATCATACCTACAGGCCATCAATTTGCTTAACACATCACTTGAGTCAGGATACTGTGTTTTGCCACTGATTAACAGACTTCCTTGCCTTAAATCATCTAAGCCTTTAGATAAAGCTTAATTTCTTTAACTAATTACAAAGAATCTCTGAACCCACCTGTAAGCCCCTGCTTTGAGATGTTACACCTTTTTGGGACAAACCAACATATGCCTTTTATGTACTGATTTATGATTTTACCTACAATTCTCATCTCTCTAAAATGTATAAAACCAAATTGTGACCCAACCACCTCTGGACTACTCACTCAAAGCTTCTTGGCTCTCTAGGCTGCAGTTACACTCATTGGCTCAAAATAAAACTCTTTAAATTATTTTACAGAGCTTGAGTATTTTTCCATTAACATAGTCTAAGCAAATTACTCCAACAATTCTTACTTCTCTCTTGCAACTTCAATTTCTCCCTTTCTGCCGTGTGGTTGACATTGGTATCCAAGCATGCCTTTTTTCTCTTCTCTTAAAAAGAAAATTCTCCTATCTAGTTACTAAGATATTTCTTAGTTTCCCTTTACATTGAAATTCCTCAAAATAGTTATACATATTCACTATCCCAAATATGTCTTTGAAATATCCTTTGATTTTCAGGTTTCCTCTCAATCTTCTTCTTTCCCTTATAATTTATCTACTGGAGGAGCCAATTATAATTTATCGATGGAAGAAGCCATGTGATTTGGAACCATGGTGAGGTTCCCATGGTCTGGATTTCTTTGAATCCATACAGTTCCTCTGCTCCCTGTATTTCCTGTAAATTGGCAGCTGGATCCAGAGACTCAGATTCAGATTCAATACCTTTGACTAGATCATAAGGGGTGTTTGGCAAGACTAGAAGTGGCACACAAAATACTGCTGTTTCTTTTTGTGTGATGTTAGCAGCTGTGGATGTTCAGTATGTGGATTAATAGTCTGCAGTCTGGCTTGTGAACACTCATTGGGTTAGAACACACAAGGGAGTTTGCCACATTACCTCTCATTGGCTGAGGACACATAAGACCATTTGCCATGATAGCTGTCATTGACTGAAGACAAGACATTCTGCCAAACTACCTCTCATTGGTTGGAAGCATTGATACCACTTAGAAGGGAAAAATACATGCTCGTGTGTGTGCGCGTAGGTATGCAATGTAATATTGTAATCAACTCTACATTGATTTTAAAATATTGAAGAAAATAATTAAGAGGTAAATAGGTTAGAATGATGAATGGATGTCATGAGCAACCAAGGTAAATGAGTCATATGTATATGATTCCAAAGTCTTTATCTTCAGCTCATCTTTCTCCTACAGGCTCCAGAGCTGCATATTAGCATATCCTCAATCAACGCGTCTTCAACTGAGCTCACATTTTTCCCTGTGTCCTTCCCTATCAAACCTGGTTGTGTACCATGTTTCAGCTCAATAAATAGCACCAGCATACATCCACCTGCCTAAACTGGAAAGATGAATGTCATCCTTCCCTCTTTCCTGTTCTTTATCTTTCACATCCTTATAGTCATCAAATCCTGTCCATTCTACCACCTAGCATTAGCATGTATTGAATTCATCCAGGTGGCTCCATCACAGGTAGCTCCCTTCCAGGTAGCAGTCACATAAATAAAACCCTTTACTACAACTGAGCATTGCCTGTTATGATGGCAAGGCCAAGAAAACACAGAGGGAGGATCAATTACTTCGATTCAGGAGGAAAGAGAGAAATGGATCTCTTTGAACTGAGCTTTGAAGAAATATAGGGGTGGAGAGGAGAAGGGCATTCTAGACAGAGCAACAGAATGGTAAAAGACCTACAGGTTTGAGAATGTATGAAACTTAATACCAAACACAAATGCTTAAACATGCCTATTCAAAGCAGCAAAATTCAAAAAAGTCAAAAGTTAGAAACAACCCAAATATCTACCAACAGATATATGAATAAACAAATTGTGGTATATCCATGTAATAGAGTATTATTTAGTCATGAAAAAGAATGAAGTGCTGATATTTGCTACAGTATCATTGAAACTCAAAAAAACTAGCTGAGTGAAAGAAGCTAAGCACAAAAGATGACCTATTGTATGATTTCATATGTAAAATATACAGAATAGGTAATCCACAGACAGAGAAAGAAAATCAGTGATTGTCAGGGGCTCAAGTTCAGGGGAGGAGGGAGTAACAGCTTAATGGGCATGGGGCCTTCTAGGATGATGAAAGTGCTTTGGAATGAGATAGAGGCAGTAGTTGCCCAGCAATACAGATGTACTAAATGCCAGCAAATTGTTCACATTGAAAATGATTTATTTTATATTATGTGGATTTCACTTCACTTTTTATAAATCTTTAAAAAGTAACCCTAGGGGATAGAGAAGTGGTTAGAAATAAATGTAAGAAAATAAAAAAGAAATAGTCTAAGAAGGACCATGGATCCTATGACTTTGGAAGAGAAGAGGTCTTTACAAAATACTCAAACTCTCATATCTGTTAAATCCAACAGATATGTGGACATTATCTTACTTTATTGGGGTAAGATTTGTCACTCCTGAGTCCTCTCGAAGTCCCCCCAGGTGCAATCAACTCTTCTTTAGAATATGCCTTCCAGCTGTATTCATCATTGTAGTGAGTCTGATTGGGAATAGGATCACTAAGTGAATATGTATATCCTAATCTTCTCATACCTTTTTGACTATAAAAAAAGTAGAAATTAGAGTAAGAGATTAAATATAAAATTTCACACACATGTCAAATCATTTCACTCATTACATCTTTTTAAAGATTGGCTGGCTTGAGACTTGACACCAGAAATAATTTAATTTCCAGATTCCCTTGAAAAGAAACAATCTTCTTGTATTTTAGGATAGCTTTGTGATGGTCTCACAAAGACTTATAATGAAATTTTAAAAAACGACAATCTGAAATTTATTTCAATAACTTTTTTTAAAGAGCTGGGTACTCTCCCACACAAACAGTACTTTGTTATAACCAAATAGTTGATGAAAAATCATTCTCCCTCCAGAAGTATTCCAGTTGATGAAAGAAATATATAAGTAGTAGGATATCACTGGACTGCAATGCCCTGATGAAATAATGCATCTAGCAATGGCCAGCAATGTTCACTCACAGCTTAAAAGAGAGACCACCAGACACCATGTGCTTCTAGGTAGACACACACAGCATCACCTATTAAATATTTTTGCCAAAATATAAAAGTTGAATCAGATGAAGTGTTTAGAATGCTGGACTACAGGAAATATATGAAAAGAGAAATGGTTTAAACTATATGAAGGAATAAAATAAGAAAAATCCAGAACCACACTCCTGTTTCTTCAACAACAAATTCATTAAAAGGGGTCTCCTCTTTTTCTCCTTAGATCAAATGAGATAAGAGATGTCATAGACTGATAAAATATGTGGACATTGTTTGGATTCAATTTCAAACCAACTGTGTGTTTTAAATTATGAAACAGTTGGGGTAATCTGATTGCCATTGGCTATTTGTTATTAAAGAAGTAGGTTTTTTTGTTTTTTTTTTTAATTAAATCATAGCTCTGTATAATAATGCAATCATGGGGTACAATGTGCTGGTTCCATATACAGTCTGAAATATTTTCATTGAACTGGTTAACTTAGCCTTCATGGTACGAAGGCTATATCCCAATCTCAGTACAAGAATATGGGGAAGGGGGCAAGGGAGGGGAAGGGAGAGGGAGGGAGGGGGAGAAAATGTGGGGGGAGAGTGATGGGTGGGTCCACATCTAGGGTGAACACAATAACTAAGAAGTAGGTTTTTAAGGTGAGATAATAGTGTTATGTATTTCAAACAATCCTTACCTTTCAGAGATACATACAAAATATTTAGATTTTAAATGATACAATGTCTGGAATTTGCTTCTACATTATCCAGTGGGAAGGTTGGGTGGAAGATATGGATGAAATTATCTATGTGTTGACGGCTGCCATACCTAGGGATAGCTGAGGATTTGTTGTGTATTTCTTTGTGTATGTGTAAAATATTTCCTATTGACTTTTTTAGAAAAAGAGGTCTGGGTAGATTTAGGTTACCTGAATGTGTAAGAAACAGGTACCTGGAAAACTGAAAACAAGTGGATGATTGATTATTTTACTATCATTCACATGTAAACTAGAGATTTTCCAAAAGGAACACAATATGGCTTTAGAAGAAGCAATTTCAGATTTCATTTTCTTCCTGTAGTCTTCCCTAAAAAGATATCTGCCTGAGAATGAACCTCCATATACATACATATATATACACACACAGATTCTTCCTTTCCCACATCCTTGCCTAATTCTCCATTTCCTCTTGTACTGAGAGATCTGTCTAGGGTTCGCTGCCTAAGAACATAGGCATCCAACCAGGAGAGGGGTGCCAAAGGAAGAGAAAATGTGATTTCAGGGCGGCCTCCCTGGAATGTCTGTTCCATATACTTGCCTGGGGCTGGTGGTTTCTCAGTGTCCTATGTGTTTTTGTAGGGAGTCAAGTTTGTGCTGTAGCCAGGGCACTACCGACTACGCGGGAATGTTCTTTATTTAGTATGTTGTACAGCTGCATGGCTGAGAGCAATGTCTGGTTCTCCTAATAATTACAAAATTGTTGCTCCATCTTTAGGGAGAAGCTTCTGAGAGAAGAGCAGAGAAGGCAGAATGCTTCAAATGGCTCTTTTCCTCACATATTTAGAGATCACACTTTTTTTTTTGTATTTAAAAACAACAGCCCTAGGACATGTCATTAGCAGGAAAGAACAGCATCTCTGAGTGGGTGAAACAATGCAGGTTGGTAAATATAACTTTAAATATAACTCATTCTTTGTGAAGATTTTTAAAGATTCACTAGATAAAACTGGTAGATAAGAAACGTGACGTTTTTCAGATTTTGTATTTGTCTTCCAATAAAGTATTAATCTTATATTTAATCAAATTGCATCGTGAAATATTTACTCCAACACAGCCAGTTTTTGTTTCATGTTGTAAAATATTTAATAATAAATGAAAATCTATACTGGTTTATCAGACCTATTAGTCTGACTTACTTTCATATTGAATACTAGTAGATATTTGATTTGATGATTAATAAATGAATAAAATTGTTTCTGGGTTTCACACATGATTATTATTAATTATTCCCAAAAGTCAAACAGTAGAATTCTATATATTAATACCTGAGAATATATTTAAGGAGCATCATATTTTTTATCACCCTCTTCAATCAATATACATTTAGCTACACATTTTATTGCATTATTTTTGTTACTTAGATATAACTAACCATTATCGGACCTGAAATATTTTTATACTTCTCTTGTCTATTTTTAATAATCTTCTCTAAAATATTCATTCTATAGTTCATTTTTCAGTAGTTCTGAAAATATTGAAAAACATATATGAACATTTATTTGAAAATGTATTCAGAGTTTATTTAGAAAGGAAATAAGCCTACTTTCACTCATTGGTTGACAATAAGGACTGATTTTACCAACGAGGTAAAGATAGTATAAACTATATAAGCAGAGTCTTCAGTGCCAAGAATTTGTTAAAAATACATGAAAGCATGTGATGATAAACACCTTTTATCCAAAAAGAAGATTATATTAGAAAACATTTGTTAAAATTAATGTTTACATTTTCCAAGTTCTTTTTGATCATATAATATAAAAACAGGTTGCCTTTAAGTGAATGAGTAGCAGGTGAAATTTAATACTCATTTGTTAAGACATGTTTTTTCATTATATTTCTCAGAAACTGAGATAGGGTATAACTCAGTTAACAAACCCAGATAACAAATCATCTCATTACTGACTTTTGATAAAATTGAAGTTGTACCCAACCAAATTGTCGGTAGATCAGTCATTAAAAATCACCTTGTGATTTCCGGCATGTAACTCAGGAACGAGTTCAGAGTATTAAATGACATCACTATACTAAAGTTCCATCTGCCTATTTGTATATATGAACCAAGGTTCTCAATACTAGGATCTATAAATTGAAAATAATAGAGGACCAGAAAGAAAACTTTTGCTAAATGCAATCCCATTATGAAAATAACACTTCAAACTGTATAAGTGAAGTAATTGAAAACAAAACCACCTCATGTATCTCATTAAGACGCAAGTACAAAAAAAAATTATTTTTTGTATTTAGTAATTATCAACATTTGAAATGTACATTTGCTTTGAACAGTTGCGTACTAAAAATAATCATGATAACAGAATACTTAGATTACATAACGTGTTTAAAAATTAATTTCAACTAGTACAGTAAAATAGTTGCAAAGAAGTATAATAGAGTGATCAATAAATTGCTTTCAAACATAAAATATATTACAGCAGGCAAAAAAGTCAGCGGAGGAAGTGGGGTAGAATTGAGGGCTCAGGAAGAAAAAGAAACAAAGTAAATTATCTATCAAAGAAGAGCTTGTTTATTTATTAAAAAGATCACGGCAAGTATTAATTTGCTAAGGCATCCAGAGTACTCATTTGTTATAGTTAAAAGTTTTATTTTAAAATGTCAATATTTAGGGTGGGCTGGAAGTTTAATTTTTTTATAACTATTTAAATTCATGTTGAAAAGTTTCATGAGAACTTCAAAAATATGTGAGTTTAAAGACCACTGACCTAGACTCCCTAAGCATTTATTTGATTTCAGATTTCATCCTGAATGTTTCTTCTTTAGATGAGGTTGCAGTCACATACCCAGCAGATTCATCACAGTCAGATGATAAATCCCCCTCTTCAGGGTGATAATGGACAGGGTGGGGTGCCAGTAACTCAGAAATCTGGAATCTTGCAGCCTTTTACTTTTTAAAAGTCTATCATATATTATGTAGGGAAAAAAACAAATGAAAATGACTAACTTCTTAGTGCTAGTCACTGTCCTTTTGGTTTTAATTCTGCCCTTGGTGTAGCCACTTAGGCAGCATCATCCCTGTTTCACCAGTGACAAAACAGAACCCCAGATGGCCAATTCTTTGTCTAAGGTGGCAGAGATGATAGAGGTTAGAATTGCAAATGGAGGGTAGAACCTATTTCTATCAGACTCTATGCCGTGGTCTTGCCAACATTCTGTTCCACGTCTCAATAATTTGAACTTTTAAGGTAAAAAAATCCAATAAAGAATGGAAACAATTCACAAAGTGAACCCAGCAATTGAAGGCTCTTCACGCTGATTTCATGCCTTCTACTAGAGATGCATGAAGGACGAGAGGGTTCCCCAGCCCTGTTCTCACTCCCCTACTGCCAAGCTGAGAAAGGCAGCTGATGTTTAGAAATTCCCACCAGCCTCAGCTCGGGTGGAACGGGAGAAGCTGCAGCAGCGTCTGGAGGAGCAGAGGTAAGGGTGGGGGACAGTGGCCTTCTTACAGCTTCCAAAACTAGTGTCCGTGATGGTCAGGAGAACACCCAGCCATTCACTCACTGTCCTCGCCTGCCTACTATTCATTAAGGAATGGATTCGATTCATACTAACATTTAGGTAGCACAATCCTAGATACTGGGCCTGTTGTAAACCAAGAAACACAGTCACTTTATGAAGAACCAGTGTGGCGCTTTTCTTGGTTTTCTTGTTGGAGGTTTGGACACGGATGCTGGGAGGAGGGCTGTGCACACCATCACCTCTGCCTGAGGGCATTTTTACAAGCCTTCTCTAATTACTCTCTCTGTTTTGGACTCTGAATAATAAATAAGAGACAAGTGGGCAAACTGAAGCGTGTGTATCAATCAACTAGAATAAGGATCTACCGTATTGGAGTAGCCACTGCCGTTGTTTTAGGAGTGAACTCAGCCTTCGTGGTGGTGGCATAGGAATCCCAGTTGGTGTCACCTGCTTAAAGGACAATAAAGCAGTTTTAAAGGTGGCAAGCCAGAACATCTGATCAAGCATTGTTTTAACAGTTAAAATAATTTCAGAAGAGAAAAATCCATTTTGAATACAAGCTTTAGAGTCTAAGGCGGTAGGTCGCAACCTTCCCAATGCCACGGCCCTTTAATACAGTTCCTGTGGGTCCCGACCCACAGGTTGAGAACTGCTGGTCTAAGGCATAAAGGCTGATGTACGGGCTCTAGTAGGAAAGAGGAGAAGCTTGACTGTGGCCCGAGGGTGCCTCTGCTCACACACACTGCTGGCGTCTGCTCTGAAATCCCACTCTGCTAGAAATGACATCATCTTTTGACATGCCTGCTTTACCAGAAATCACTTTGTGCGTGAAAGTATTTTATTCCCACGGGTGAATTAAATATTCTGTGTGAAAAGAATTTGAAGTGTGGACAAGGAGGAAAGAAATTGTGAGGCATACTGCTCTTAAAAGAAGCTTTCTTTCACTTCTGAGTTGGACTTTGCAAGGATCAGGAAGAAGGCTCTGCTGAGAGACCGCACGTCACTCAGCCCTCCTTTACCTAAGGCGAACAACGCTGACCTCATTCAGATCATGCTCCTGCTAGGCCCAGGACAGCGCTGCAGGCAGCGTTTTTCAACCAGTCCCATGGGCTCGCAAGAGACATTGCTCCCAGCCCTAGTCTAGGGTCCTGTCCCTCTAGGACAGGGGGGGCCCTGGTAACTGAGCCAAACAGTTGCTAAGGAGCCGTTCCTGGAGCCTGCGGGACAAGGATGACATGCCTGGCTGCTTCCAGGACCTAACATCAAGCTGTCCTCTCTATCCTGTGCCACCTTAGCACAGGCCAGGCCTTCCCTCTGCTACCTAAGTCTAGCCTGCGTGGATGCACACTTGATTTTAGTTCTTCCTCCTTTAATTTCGTGTTTCATGATTTTTCTTGCTACAAGTCCTTTTCGTCAAATCTGTATCTCTAGGCTTTTTACTTCCATTGGCAAAGCTTCTGAAAATAATGAAGTATGCGATCGGAATGAATTCTCTTCGTTAACAGAAACGTGCGTTAAAACTCCATCATCACAATGTTCTAAACATCTCTTTCTAGTGTGTTCTCCGCATGCCACGGTTCCTCCTGCCTTGCTTTTGGTTGGCATCTCAGTGTCTTTCTCTGTAGCTCGTGTCCCCCCCTCCTGTGATTCTGTCTTCCTGCTCTGTCTTCTTTGCTGATTTTCAGTTCCTCCTACCAACAAGTCCTAAAGCCCTCGCACAGAGAAAGCCCCAGGGACACAGAGCCCTGGCCTGCTCTCAGAGAACTCAAGGCCAGTGGAGGAGCTAAACATCCCAGGAGCACAAGTGTAAAATAGTGCTGACATCCTGTGCGTCATGGGGCTTCTGAGCACAGCAAGGGCAAGTCCAAGTGCTATGGCACGTCATAGCATGGGTGGCGTGGCATCTGAGCTGGGATTTAATTTAGGGAATGTTTGTCAGGGAAACACAGGAGGACATGGAGTAAAGCAATTTGCAGAGGAAGCTGCAGGAGGTTTGAGAACTCGAGACAGAACAAATGGTCCCATGTAAATGAAGCGAAGGGAAAGAGGGTGAACAACGGCTGGAGTTTTGCACCTTGCAACACATTAGGATGGCCTTATTCTGCTGACCTTGGTGACCCACTGGATGTGTTCATGATTACAAAAGTAGAATACAAAGCTTTGATAATGTCAAATAATAATAACTAATGTGTATATTATACTACACTTTACAAAGTATTTCCATATACGTTATTTTGTTTCATTCTCACAGTAATCTGATAAGGCTATAATGGCATGTAGTAATTCTAATCTTGTGTTGCTCTGGGGATTAAAGGAGTGCACTTGTAGTTTGCAGCACGGTAGTTTTCCCAAGGCATGTCCATGTCCTAATACCCAGAACCGGTGACTCTGGCCTTATTTGGAAAAAGCGGTCTTTATGCAGTTAAGGATCTTGAGACAAGGAAATCATCCTGGATTATCCTCATGGACCCAAAATTCAAATGCAAGAGTCCTTAGAAGAGGGAGGCAGAGGAAGAGTCCACACAGACAGGGGTGAGGAAGCCAATCTTAAGTGGGAGGCAGAGGCTGGAGAGATGCTGCCCTGAAGGCCTCGGGAAGGGGAACGAGGCAAGGAAGGATCCACCACCAGAACCCCCAGAAGAAGTGCAGCCTTGTCCAGACCTTGATTTTTCGATTCCTGACCTTCAGAGCTGTCAGAAAATAAATGTTGTTGCTTGAAGTTACCAGCTTGTGGTAAAAAAGAGCAGCCTCGGGAAACTCACATAGTATTCAAGAGCCCAGTTTGTAGTCATCATTCCAGGGCAGCCAGTGAGTCATCGTCAGCTCGTCCCACCCTCGGACCAAAGCTGCACAGTGACACATCCAACCTTCCTTTCGGAGGGTGACCCAGCAGTGGATGAGGGGCTAGCACAGGTGGCTAATACAGATTGGAGTCTGGAGGGAGGAGTCAAACTCACCCAGACGGAGGAGAACTTCGGGGGCAGAATCAAAGAGATCTGGTGAGCAAAATGCAGTTTCAAGGAGCTTCCCTTCTGATCTGAGCTGAGGGGACCCTCCTAACTGAGCTCTCAGAGTCTGCAAGGTTTGAGGAAGATGAGCAGTGTAATTTGAGTCGGAAGCCCTGCTGTGACATCCAAAAGGAACTGTCTGATAGATAGGTGGATATTCTTGTCTGAAAATGAAGAGGAAGATTCGACTTAGAGAGTAGACAGTCGTCCAGCTCCTGCAGCCCTGTGCAGGGGATGGTCACTCACATCAACGGTATAAGTCCCCAAAGGGAACCCTGGGAGGACGCCACCTTTCTCGGACAAGGAGGGGAACAGGAGACAGACAGTGGGACACCAAGATGAGGCTGGATGTTAGAAAGGGAAGAAGAAAATCAAAAGAAGAGCAGCCAGGTTCTTGGGGACAAGTTTCTCCCTCCACTGACTCCCCCACTGCCCCTGCCATCATAAAGAAACAGAATATGTTTGATATTTTATACTAATTAAATATTTTCATTCTCTAGTCATAAATTACAGAGGAATAAATTGGAATGAAAATATACATTTCATTCATTCTTGTGGGGACACAGATCTGGAGAATTTGGACTTGAACAATTCCTCTCTGCTCCGGAGCAACCAGGGGAGCCACAATTTCCCAGCTAGAAGGCGGCAACCGGCGGAGAGAAAGGCCCCGGTGGGGCTGACCGCACGGTAATCATGCCGCCCGCAGCACAGCGCGAGCAAAAGCTGAGCTGGCGGGCCTGCTCCATCTGCTCGCAAAACTAGTATGAGGAGCCCTCAGCTGTCACACAGGACATCTCTTTGAAAGAAAAATCAGCCCAGAGTGCTCAGCCCACTGCAGCCAGGTGGAGGGGCCCTTCCTCCGCAGACCCGAGTCTGCACTGTGCGGCCCCCCGCCAACACACACACACACACACACACCCCCTTCCGTTGCCGTTTCCAGGTCCTGCACAGGGGTCTGGACCCAAGCCAGGCCTTTTTCAGCGTTTTGCTGACACCTCTGTTCCTTCTTTGCCTTTGGCCCTGTTCTCTCTCTCTCTTTTTTTTTTTTAAGAGACAGAGTCTCACTTTGATACTCTTGGTAGAGAGCTGTGGCGTCACAGCTCACAGCAACCTTCAGCTCTTAGGCTCAGGCGATTTTCTTGCCTTAGCCTCCCGAATAGCTGGGACTACAGGCACCCGCCACAACGCTGAGTTATTTTTTTTGTTGCAGTTTGGCCAGGGCGGGATTTGAACCCACTACCCTTGGTATATGGGGCCAGCGCCCTCCTCACTGAGCCACAGGCACCACCCGGCCCTGTTCTCTTTAGAACAGCACTGTCCTTCCTTTCTCCTGTCCCTCCCTAGCCAGGCAAGTCCTGCAGTATTTAAAGCACCTCGCAGGTTTTGGGGGGGTTTGGGGGGGGCCGTGTTGGCAGTGAGTATGAGGTCAGGTGCAACTGTAATTCTGCCTGACTCTCCGTCCGTATTCTCAGCTGAGCCCGTCCGTAGCAGGGAGGCGACACCTAAAGACCAAAGCCCCCTTTGCCAGCAGCGCCCCTTCCCCACGGGAGACCCCAGCCCCGCCTCGCTATCTTACTTGGCTGGAGCTTGTGTTCTCTTAGACAGAGATCAGGAATCCTAGGCGCAGGCTGTGCCATTCCGCCCCTGAGGCCCTAGCCAGGCCAGGCTGGAGCTGAACTTGGTGGCGCTAGAGGCGAGCGGCCAGCTTTGTGACGCGTCTCCATGGAGACGCGGGTCGGATTCCAGAGTCCAGGCTCAGGGGCGGGCGGGGCCGGCAGAAGGTAAAGAGTGTGTTTCTGATCGCACAGATTGCTTACTTTCGCGTATTTGTATAGTTCTGGCAGGGAGCTCTGCTGACCACTGGGGTATATGTTTCGGAAGAGGAGCAAAAGGGGGAAGATTGAAGAGAAGTAGTAGTGTCAGATTTCTTTTGCAAACCTTCATCCATTCATAACCTTCGGCTGAAGCAAATGTGGGTCTTTCTCTACCTCCGAGAATAAACATTCATCAAGTCTCTACCTGGGGGGTGGAGAGGACTTAACATTTACTAAGTAAATACTCATAAGTAGTGAGTAGAATAGGACTTGTTAGTTTGCTCCGGCTAGGAGTGGTCTGGACATGCAAACGCCAGCCACGTACACCTGAGCTGGGGGGTTCGATTCCAGCCCGGGTCCGCCAAACAACAATGACGGCTGCAACCAAAAAATGGCCAGGCGTTGTGGCAGGTGCCTGTAGTCCCAGCTACTTGGGAGGCTGAGGCAAGAGAATTGTTTGAGCCCAGAAATTGGAGGTTGCTGTGAGCTGTGATGCCACAGCACTCTACCCAGGGTGACAGCTTGAGGCTCTGTCTCAGAAAAAAACAAAAACAAAAAGAAGAGGACTGGCAGTGTTTCTGGTTCTGTGAAACTTCCTTTCAGGTTGCAGAAGATGTACTGCAGATGACCCTGCGACCTTTTACAAGGCCTCCTTGACACCACATCCCAGGTACTGAGTTATGACTGGCTTCCCACCACCTCAGCTGCATGCACATCACCCCCCAGTGGCAGGAGGACGTTCATCAAACAGGACTCAACCCCACAAAGGGGAGCTCCCTTACCAACTCGGGGTGTTGCCATTTTCCATTTTTGGTGCAGTCCATCTGTTTGCAGATGCTCTTATTCTATCACTGCCAGGAACTCCACCTGGCCTGCTTCTTTGTGGCACCTCTCCACCTTTAGACGTGAATCTTTGCAGTAAATAGGAGCCAAGCAAGAGGCCAAAAATCGTAAGTCATGTGGTGTAAGTAACTAGAAGCAGTCTCTGTGCTAGCTTTATGCTATCAAAAGGGTCACCTTGGCTCAGGAATTAGGAGAGGGAGCAGAGGCTGCTCAGACACAGAGGCAGGCAAGGGGGTTGAAGCCTCCTCACCAGCCTACGCCCCAGGCATCAACCACAGGCTTCTGAGGTTGTCACTTTCGTTCTTTTACCCCACTGACTAAACTGTGTCTTTCACTCCCCCATAAGAGTTTTCATGGGCTGATGATAGTCTTTTACCTTCAAATATTGGCAACTTCCAGGTAATTTGATACCGAGTAGGTGGCTAGTAACTACTGAATGCCTTCTTGGTAGAACACTGTTATTACCCAGTGGGTGGAAATACACATTGAAGACCTAGGCAACATGTTTAAAAAGCAATTTACAATAGTTCTTTAACCTGGAAAGGGTTATTGTAATTTAGGGGCTTAGGTGAACAGTGAAGCATAAATAAGAAGTTAATCAACGGAGACAGAAGAGCATCACAGGAATCATTCTTAACCATGAAGAGCTAAAGTAGAATTTTCTAAGGGCAGAGTCCTGTCCATCTGATGGAATGAAGAGAATGCATTTTAGACTCTCAAATTTGGAAGCAACGAAGGGTGGGCCACATTAGAAGGCATAGATGTCATTAAAAGGAACACATCTAAATTAGGAGTTAGTAGTGGCATCCAATGACAGAGTACTGCCTAGAAATGGTAAAACTAATTAATGTAGCATAACTTAAGGGAAATTATTTTTAAAAGAGAGCAGTAAGCATATAGAATTTTTAAAGGGAATTCTTATTAATATCTTAGGATTTGTGCCCTCTTAGGCAAGCTGTGAAATGGTGGGGGAGGCACTGAATCCAGAGCTGGGGCTTTCTCTGTCGCTTTCCACCTCAAGGCCCTTCAGGTGGAACAGCTCCTTCTCTGAGCTCTAGCATCCTTCCCTGAAAAATGAGTACACTGGTTCCTACCTCGCCGGGATCTAAAGATATTAATAATTCTAGCAATTTATAAATTCCAAAGCCACACAAATATGTCTTACTGATAGTCTGATCTTTATTCTTTTTATAGTCTTTTATTTCTGCTTCAAAATGCATTTTTATCTGGATCCATTTTAGTGTGAGCTGTATAAAATTATTCCTGGTTTTGAAATTTGGTTGCCCAAGGCAACCCCTTTAAATAATTAAGTGGATTTTGGGGGGATCCCCCTCCTCTGTCTTTCTTCTTTCTTTCAACAAATACTGCTGTGCATTGGATACAAGCTGTATGATGACATTCAGGGAAAGCCTTGGGTGCTATAAGGGGTCAGCTTCCTAGAAGAGGAGGTGTGTGAGCTGAGGGCTCATGGGGGCGTGCAGTCAACCAGGTGAAGAGGGACAGGTGGCATGAAATAAGGCCAGGGCCTGGTGGCCCAGAGCTGTGACTATAGTCCAGAGGCCCTGAGTAGTCTGAAATTGCCATATTGTAAAGGGCGAGAGGGAACCCAGAAAAGGCTGGAGTGGGAGGCCCTGCTGCCAAGGTGAAGAGTTTAGACTTCACTTGAGTATGAGGAGCAGTCACTGAGGGGGTTAAAAGATGGAGTGACGGGGCCAGGAAGGAAGTTTAGGTAAAACCTGGCCTCTTTTTCCAGAAGGAGGAGAGGCAAGGTTCCATATCATCCTGCCAGAATAAGTTAATCATTTAGTATTAAACCATCTAGTTATTGATATGCCTTTTACAGAATTTTGAATTGATCCAAAACTGTTGAGAATAGTTATATTAAATAAGTTAAACGTTAATTGGTTGTTTTCAATTAAAATTATTATAATAGATTTTTTTTCTGCTTGTGCACACACATACAGAGAACATGATGTGAATCATTAAAGATAGGGCAGGTGAGGCTCAGCACCTGTGGTTCAACGGGCTAAGGCACCAGCCACGTACACTTGAGCTGGCAGGTTCGAATCCAGCCCGGCCCACCAAACAACAATGACGGCTGCAACCAAAAATGGCCGGGCGAGGTCGCGGGCCCCTGTAGTCCCAGCTGCTTGGGAGGTGGAGGCAGGAGACTCGCTTGAGCCCAGGAATTGGAGGTTGGTGTGAGCTGTGATGCCACAGCACTCTATCCAAGGTAACAGCTTGAGTCTCTGTCTCAAAAATAAATAAATAAAAAAATAAAATAAAACAGAAAGAAAAAAGTATGGCTCGGTGTCCATAGAGCACTGGTTCTGGTGCCAGCCACATACACCAA
Source organism: Arctocebus calabarensis (assembly GCA_963573935.1). Taxonomy (NCBI): domain Eukaryota; kingdom Metazoa; phylum Chordata; class Mammalia; order Primates; family Lorisidae; genus Arctocebus; species Arctocebus calabarensis. Next base: position 27,397 of record CAUYON010192049.1, read on the forward strand.
GGGTGGCGGGTTTGAACCTGGCCCGAGACAGCTGAAACAACTGCAACAAAAAAATAGCCAGGCAGGCGGCACCTGTGGCTCAAAGGAGTAGGGCGCTGGCCCCATATACCAGAGGTGGTGGGTTCAAACCCTGCCCCAGCCAAAAAAATACCTGAGTGTCTTGGCAATTGCCTATAGTCCCAGCTACTTGGGAGGCTGAGGCAAGAGAATCACTCTTGAGCCCAAGAGTTTGCAGTTGCTGTGCACTATGACGACACAGCACTCTACAGAGGATTACAAAGTGAGACTATTTCTCAAAAAAAAAAAAAAAAAAGATAGGGCAGGTGGGGGCAGCGCCTGTGCCTCAGCGAGTAGGGTGCCGGCCCCATATACCAAGCATGGTGGGTTCAAACCCAGCCCTGACTGAACTGCAAAAAAAAAAATAATAATAAATAAATAAATAAGATAGGGTGGCTGGGGGCCTCTGGCTGGGGGAAGGGAAGTGAGTTATTATGTAAAACAGGAGAAAGGTAACCAAGTGCATAGGGCAAGGGTAAGGAGCAGAGAGGAAGAGCTTGAGGCCGCATGAAAGAGCAGAGGGCACAGGCCTGGAGAAGACAGATGTGCTATGCTAGAGAGCCACTCCTCGATCTGCAGGTACACACCCACACCTGCATCTGTGAGTGCATGGACTCGAATTCAGCAAGTCAGCGGGGGCCTGGGCTTCTGCGTGTCTAATAAGTTCCCCAGGAGATGCAAAAGTTTGGAATGGACAGATCTAGAACCCGGCTTATGGGCCAAGGACCCACAGCCTCAGCATTACTTGGGAGCTTGCCAGAAATGCAGATAGGCAGGCCCTGCCTATACCTACCAATTCAGGATTCTTCACTCTAAGGAGAACAAAAGGTTCCTAGACACATTCAAGTTTGAGAAGCACTGCTCCGGGTAATATGAGAGGCAAGCTTATCTCCCAAATGAGAGGGAGAATAGGAAGGAGTTGAAGGGAAAAATTCAAAGTGCAAGTCAAAGAAGAATGTGCAAAAAGAATTGACTGGTGGCCGCTCCCAAAAGCTCAGAAGAGGTCGAGGACAATCAGTGATGCAGCTACTTTTGATGTGAAGGTGAGAAGTTAAGGTTCTCTGCCTTTGTTCTTATATTTGGGCAAAAGACTTTCCAATGCAATGCAATGCGTAGTATGCAATGCTTTTATTCAAGTGTCCTCCTGTAAAAAAAAAAATTGCCTTCTTTCTGTCCTTTTTTCTCATTTGTTTAGATAATTGATGAGCTCCTAAAACACTTTCTCAATTTTTGTGATGGACTCTGAATTATTCAGTACTCTCCAGAGAAACATAACTAATAAGATCCAATAGAATACACACACACACACACACATAATGTATATAGAGAGAGATTTACATTTATTTTAAGAAACTGGCTCATAGGATTGTGACAAGTCCAAAATCTGCAGGGTGGGTCAGCAGCTTGGAGACCCAGGGAAGAACCCACGTGGCAGCTCAGGGCTAGAGGCCATCTGTTGACAGAATTTGTTTCTACTGGACAAGGTCAATCTATTATGTTCTTGCCAGGCCTTCAACTAATGGATGAGATTCTCCCACATCAGAAAGGGCACACTGCTTTACTCAAAGTCCACTGATTTAAATGTTAATCTTATCCAAGAACCCCCTCACAGAAAGAGTCACCATAATGTTTGACCAAATCTCAGCCCACTGTGTGCCCCAGTCAACTTGATGCATAAAATTAGCCGTCACAGATTTAGATCTTCCTGAGGTCTCTAAGTCATAGTTGCCAGTAAGTAGGGTTGTGGAGAAGCTGTCCAAGAAAAGTTGCTATCCTCTTACTGTAAATTCTAGAAAGAAAATTCTATTAATATAATATTCTCTGTTTTATTGGGAGAGTCCAATTGAATAGAGATAAATTCTAAACTCGGCATGTAACTTGCTGCTTACCAAATTTATTTACATTTTATTCAAATAAAACCATTACAGCAAGTTCAGACTATTGATTCTATCAACACCCTCAGTTTCCTTTAAATGTGACCTCCCTCCTGGACCTCTCCCTAGCCCATCCACTGGGTCATTACCAACATTTCCATTGTTAGTGCTCCTTCCAGGTTTGCACAAGTAGTATCAAGTGTGAAGACTCATTTCAAATCTGTTACACCAGCACTTGTCCACCCATGTGAATGTTCTCTTCTTCAAAGTAATAATTTATTTCTATGATGCTACTATTGCTTGAAGGATTTTTAAAAATTCTTTGAAACTCTCTTCAGAAACTGATGCGTACTTTTCTTGAATTTTTTAAATAGGGTCATAACTTTGCTCTTTGAGGATAGATTGGGTATTTTAAACAGGATTGAAAAACACTCAAGCTGATCATGAAGGGAGGAAATCAAGTTGGCTAATGTTATCCTAGCCAAAAATCAAACTACGACTGTCAGATAATGAGAAAATAAAATACAAACTCTCTCATTCTATACATAATTCCTGGGTTTTCACTCTTCTTGGAATAAACAAATAGCCTTCTATGTGACTGAGAACTTGGGTAAGTCAACCACATGGACAAATTGATCCTTACATATTTTGACAGTATGTAAGTAAAATATGACAGTATCATATTTTGATTGACAGTTTTATGTCACTGATTTTTATCTCCAAAACTGGATCATAAGCATCTTAAGTGGCTTCCTTTTTGAATTTCCTCATAGAACTTATTGTATTGGTCTTATTATCCTGAAACATTTTTCCTTTTTTTTTCTTTTTACCATCCTAGAAGCTCCTTGGAAGCAGGAGGCATACTTTAGGCACCTCAGTGCACCAGCATCCCCCTAATTTGTGTCCAGAGCATGTAGTAGGCACCCAAGCATGTGTTAAATTAATGGAAATGAACTGTACGAATGGATCAGTTGCTGAGGTTATTGTTGTCCTACAGATTCTTTTGATCTTAAATGGTTAAAATATCTGTATTAGGTCACAGTCACATTTATATCCAGAACGAGGCTTCTTTTTTTTTGAGCCAGAGTCTCACTTTATCACCTTTGGTAGAGTGCTGTGGCGTCACAGCTCACAGCAATCTTCAACTCCTGGGCTTAGGCAATTCTCAGAATGAGGCTTCTTCTACTTAGGAAAATCTGTTCCTAGATTTTCATCAATTTTAAAGATAACACAATATCATTTCCTTGTGATATTTACTAGTAAAATACATGACCACAGTGAAAATTTCCTTATAGGCGGCTAATAAAATTTTGCTGAGTGAATATTGAATGCATAGATCCATTTGGGTCAAAGTGGACTGGAAAAAAATTTTAATGATGAAAGAAACCTTCCAGATCTTTGCTCCATTCCTAGGGAGATACTTGTGCTTGATACAATTCCTCTACTTAAAATAATCATCTTCATCATTTTTGTGAACAGAGTTTCTTTTCCTTTGGGAAGTATTTAATATTTGATAACTACCTAAGGTTTGTTTGTACTAGTATGAAACTTATTTTATTGTTAATACTCTTCACTTTTTACTGAGTTTAATAACATGTGTTTATCATGTTATTAAAGAGCATTATTATGGTATTAAAGAGCTTTCCCCTTTTCTGAAAGATCAGTATCACAGTTTGTTTCCTTTCTCCATAAACTTGATAGCCTTGTTCTTCAAAAGGCTCTTCTTGAGAAAGTGACTGGGAAAACCACAATTCTTATTGTGATTCAGTAAGTTACAAAGCAAATATACCACCCACAAACCAATGGAAAGATCACACACACACCCTTGATGATAAATTTAATGAACTTGTAGGTTTGAATGCTAAGAAAAGTTTTAATTGTGCAAACATAGTACCATTATATTGCAAATATAAATGGAAGAATCACCCTGAGCCTGCAGAACGGGGGGCCGTTATAAAAATGTGAAACACAGTAATACATTTTTTAAAAGGACAAAAAAATTATACTCAGGACTCATAAATCTTCCTTATTATAAGCATATGTAGTGATTCGTTCATGCAGTTTTTTACAGGTAGCTAGGATGGGTTTTTTCCCTTTAGAAGAATTCCATTGTAGCAATGAGATGAAAAATGTATTGATGTAAAAATGTATTATGACAATGGGATAGCTTTCTTCTCATTTTCTTTTAGTGTTGGAATTGCTAAAAGCTTATTTAAAATACCCAGCTGACATATATGCTTTCAATAAAGAGGACATTACCTGTCCATTACCCTTCCCCTGTCATTATTTGGCACCACATCACCTGGCCCCATTCCACATGGGTCACTTCATTAAGAAGGAGGCCAAGGGAATTCAAATTGCAGGCAGTGAGTGGAAGAGCTACCATCCCAGCAACCAGGCCAGTCCAACAGTGAACTTTACCTTGGATGTTTTACTTTTACCTTGAGGTTTTTATAGGCAGATGAAAAACATACCTGCCTTCCTAAGCTTTTGCTCAGCAAGATTTGCAAGAGAAAAGCACTGCGAACTCCATGCTTGCTGGGTGTGAGTTCAAACAAGAATGTCCCAAGTCAGAGGGCCAAACCTGATTTATGAAGTGTCATGGGTTAACATCCAAGTCCAATGACTCCCCCAGAGGCTGACAAGAAAACTCCCAAGATACTAAGCATAAAGTTCCAGGTGGCAGGACTCTGTGGCTCCTTCTGCCTCTTTGGACAAGTTTTCAAAGTAGTAGAAATCTCCCCATTCCTAATACCATGGGGTCAAGGCCCTTTCATCCTGGTAACCAAACCTTTAAGGGAGTCAGCTGCTCAGGGCCTTCCAGGGCATCGCACCCATGGAAATAGAAAGAAGAGACCCTCTGCAGAAGCCGTGGAGGACCCAGGGATGGGCAAGAGGGTGTTAGCGGCCACCTCCCACCTGCGCCCCTCTCCCCCCACCCTGCACTCTGGCACAGGCCTGGGGTGTAGAAGCAACTGCTAGAATGTTCAGTCCATTCAGATAAACGGGTTGGGTGTCTCTTCAGATTCCAGAACACTTGGAAATGGTAATTCTGCCAAAAGAGGCTCTGTCAGAGATGATCTGGGTGACAGACTGCAGTTAAAAACGTCATCTATTGATCCTGGAAAAGAGTAAACAGGGCACGCATTATGACCAGCATTTCAAACCATCCGAAAACCCAACAGTGCCTTGAGAGCCCACACAATGTTTCATTCATTAACAGAGAACCCTGGCTTCCTCAGGTAAATCTGAAAAGGCTAAACAGAAACACGTTGCTTTTTCTTTTTCAGTGGGACACGATCATCATTTGCTTTCCTGCTGACCGGCGTATGAGCTGCACGTACTCTTTCTCACTTGGTGGCAAATGGCCCACATTTGGGGAATAGGTGCTGAGGACAGAGGCCAGCTTTTGCAGGGGGCAGAGCTGGGTGAGCAGCCTTGCTGGCCCCCCGTTCTGCAGGCTCAGGGGCCAGGCTTAGCCTGCATGTCGGCAGCAGGTGAGTGTTGGCTGTGCCATCTGCGGTGCATGACGACAGCTTCCAGGAGGTTCCTGCCCCACTGCTCCAGACATGACGAGGCCCCCAGGACTGCCTTACAGTACACTGCCCACGTTCTTGTGTTTCTCGGTGTCCCTAAGATGGTGGAGGACACTACAGGCTGCCCAATGAAAGATGGTGAGCCACAGGGAAGCGGGGAGCCCTGCCTGGGCTGCTGCAGCCAGTGAATGAAGAGGAAGGGCCCAGAACCTGGGACTGCCTCGAGAGAGCAGGTTAATCTTCCTCCAAAAGGATCGGTGCACAGAGCTGCAAGGAGCAGAGCACAAAGGCACCTTTGGGAGAAGGTCCTGCACAGAGAATGCTAAAACATCCTGGAGAGAGAGACTGCAGACGGGGGGGGGGGGAGACAGGTGGAGACCAGGTGGAACCGGGGGGCAGAGAGACAGAGACACAGACAGATGAGAGATGAGAGAGAGAGAAGGATGGAGGGAGGGGAAGAGGAGGGAAAGAGAGAGAGCAATGAAGATACACAGAGACAGAGGGGGAAGGAGAGAAGGAGGGAAAAAGAGAGAGATCACTTCCAGGATAATAAATAGCTAAAAGTAAGCATTCTTGCTATAAACGTTGGAAGAAAGCAACAATTAATGAAAGCTGTATTTTACACGTGAACTTGACAGCACTGCAGCTTCACAGAGAATGGTGCTTCCCCACATGTGGCATGACAGTCCTGATTGGAGGAAGGCGCTCTCCAGTGGGGTGGGGGTAACACGAGGCAGGGAGAAGGGGCTGCACAGAAGACGCCTCCAGACAAGCAAGGAGCAATGCCACCTGCCCCCTGGGGGTCAGCATCAGGAACCTGCCATGGCATTTATAGTTTGCTAAATATAACCTTCTCAAGAGGTATTCTTGTGAGCTCACAAAATCTGGAAAATCCTTCCCCAACTGACCATTTTGGTTACCATTCTGATGTCCAGAATGTACCCCCCAGGAAAGCAGCTTTGTTTTATGAGATCTAAATTATTGCCCATAATATTTAAATGAGAATTAACACTAATTTAAATGAACAGTAATCTTTAATGTTATTTTCTGGGAATACGGCACAATATAACCACTACGTCAGAAAACTTAAAGGAAGCCAGACATGGTGGCTCACGCCTGTAATCCTAGCACTCTGGGAGGCCGAAGTGGGTGGATGGCTTGAGCTCAGGATTCTAAGACCAGTCTGAGTAAAGCAAGATCCCAACTCTATTAAAACAGAATAGCTGGGTGTTGTGGTGGCTGCCTGTAGACTCAAGTGGCTGAGACAAGAGGATCACTTGAGCCCAAGAGTTTGAGGTTATTTGATATTATTTGAGTGCCCAGGGCACTTTACCTGGGGCGACAGAGTGAGACTGTGTTTCAAAAAAAAATATTTTTTAAAGGAGCCTAAAAGGAAACACCACTATTTCTTTTTGGTAGTAAACACATCTCACTTCTTTTCTCAATTATGTGATATTATACAGGTATTTTCCTTTTATCACTCGGTCTTGCCTTTTCACTTACTCAGCTCCTCTCCCATTACATTATTCTACCATTTTAATTAACTACCTCCGAAATGTTCTTGAGCATTTTTAACATACCTCTGGAAGTTACACTGAATTTTCGGTCAGAGAAACTGCTCCTTCGGATAAAAGGTTCACTCATTTTGTCCAGAAATAACTTAATTGTTTCTTTCTTTTCAGGACTTGTGCTTGACAAATTCAGAACTTTTCCATGTACTTTTACAGTGGAATTGCTGAGCCCAAACCAATAGAAGAAATCAAATAATGCGTCAGCTTTGAATTCATACGCAAAGCTCAAATTTTCTCCATTAACCACCTCATTTCCTGGAGGGAAAAAATTCTTCACTGCCTCTTGAAAATCAAACTGAAAGACAAAGAAAAACCTTTAATTGACTTTATGAGCATAGCTATTATGTTGACACTATAGAATTAACAATTGCCCAAATACCAAAGCATCACACTTCTAATTTCCCTTTCACTCGGACAGACATTTTTTAACTCCTGTCTTTATTTTTTATTAAAAGCAAATCTTCGTATTTGCATTGGGTACCACCTAAAGGTTTTGACTTACTTGGCCAAAATTACATTTATTCTGACCCCATTTCTAATAAGTTGCTAAAAAACTAAGCTCATTAACAATAATGTTGCAGCCAGGAACAAAGTGTTTGGGGTGTAGGTAAGGCCCCGGAGAACCAGCTCTGGCTGAGATGCACAGGCCCCCGCTAGGTGCTTAAAGCCCTGAATTCTGACAGGCTGTGGCTTACCTGAAGCCGGTAACTTTCCCCAATCACTGAGGAGATGACCATGTCCATCCCTTGCTCTATCTGTCTTCTTATCTTGGGGTGCCTTGTGTTCACCAGAAAAGCATACGTCCTTTCTAGAAATTAGCAAGCAGAGTTGAGAAAGAAGTGTGTTGCTGAGACATAAATATGTTTCTTAGCATTTGCCAAGGCAGTGGTTCCCACCTTCTTTGGAGATTTTATTCATTTATAGCCTTCCTTGCTGCTGCCTCAGACTCTTCCTTACTGGAAAGCCTAACCAGATTCCTAGAAATACTTCTGAGAATTTCATAGCATTGAAGGAAGCTCTGGGCCTCTGGTAAAGGCAGGTTAGACAATCAGCTGTGCCCACCCCAAAACTCACCCCCATTCCCCGCTGCAGTTTATTACCCAAGCCTCAGAAATCAAAAGTTTCCTCTCCATAATTAGCACAGATGAGAACTCACCCCCTCCCCCCCACACACACATGTATCTAGAATGAGGGAAGAAAGTGAAAAATTGAGATGGCTGGCTCAGCGCCCATAGCTCAGTGTTTAGGGCACCAGGCAGATACACTGGGACTAGAGAGATCCAACCCAGCCCAGGCCTGCTAACAGCAATGACGACTACAACAGAAAAGTAGCCGGGCGTTGTGGCGGGCACCTGTAGTTCCAGCTACTTGGGAGGCGGAGGCAAGAGAATGGCTTAAGCCCAAGAGTTTGAGGTTGCCGTGAGCTGTGATGCCATAGCACTCTACCCAGGGTGACAAAGTGAGGCTTTGTCTCAAAAAATTAAATTCATGTCCCTTAATTTAAATATTATGATATTTAAATAATAATTTGGCTCTTACCAATGCTTCCATATTTGCAAAGTAGAAAATCAGCAAGGTCCAGGAAAGGATGTTGCCCCACGATTTCACCCCGCATCACCACCCTCATTCTGTGCCCTTCTCCCCCCAGCCTCTCTAGAGACCCAGATTTCTTTCTGCCAAGTGGCTAGTCTTGGGTTCCCAGGATAAAGGCTGTCTGAGGTTGATTCTCCTCCCTGTGTCTATCCCCAACACCAGCCCATGTGGGAAAAAATGACCCTCCCATTGTTTAAATAATACCACATCTCTGTCCCAGCAGACAGTTGTTTGTTCTTATTTTATTTTGTTTGGTAACCCTTTATGTCCAATTCTTCATAATTTAAGCAAAGGGAAAATTATTTACTTATGAAGAAATACTGTATAAAATATTATCCGTGGGCCCTCAGAATCAAGTTCTATGTCCATTATTCCTCAGTGCTTGGTCTAGGGAGTCACATAAGATACCTGCGTGTCTTCCTCTGTTGAAAGGCCATGGAACAGCCATTGTGTGATTTGAAAAACTGAATGTTTTACACTGGCTGTGAGATATCTCAGAGCCAAACCTGTGGGCTACCAACAAGTGTTTACATCCTCAAGGAAAGCATTTAAAACTAAACTTATTCATTTTATTTTTCCTACCCATGTTTTTCTTCCCCAGATTAATTTTTGAGTACTTTAGATATAAACCACCTCATATCCTCTTTGGGACAAAGGATGAATAAAGCAAGCAAGTTCTTTGAATTAAATTTGAAACAAGCCAAACCAAGACCTTTAAGTTCATTAAATAATTGGGGCCACTATACAGTGCAGGTTGGGAAGGTTGGGCAGGTTGTGCACTGTACAACTCCAGGGGATGTCTTTCACATTTGCAGACATTGTCTATTTGTGTATATTATGGCAAATTTCTGGGAAACATTAGTGATTCCCTTGAGGAAATACTAGCTTTTTTGCACAAAAGTACAGTTTAGAAAAGCAGCAGGGCTGGGCATGTTACCTTTATCACAATCTCTCAATTTAAAAATTGACCATCTTAGGACAAGGCACGGTGGCTCACACCTATAATCCCAGCACCTGGAAGGCTGAGACAGGTGGATTGCCGGAGCAAGAGCAAGACCCCATCTCTAAAAAATAACCAGGCATTGTGGTGGGCACCTGTAGTCCCAGCTACTTGGGAGGCTGAGGCAAGACAATCGCTTAAGCCCAGAAGTTTGAGGTTGCTGTGAGCTATGACACCACAGCACTCTACCAAGGGTGACAAAATAAGACTCTGTCTCAAAAAAAATAAAAACAAATTGACCATCTTATCAGCGTCTATATCTTTGTTTTGCAGCCTTTACTCTCAAAAAAAATAAATAAATAAAAGCAAATTGACCATCTTATCAGCGTCTATGTCTTTGTTTTACAGTCTTTACTGCAATTAGCTGGTAGGGGTTTTTGTACCTTCTTCCACAACAGTTATCACACAACTGCATATTTTCTATAGGCCACCAACAAATACCTCCTTGTACCACTCTCTGCACTTTCATTAAAACATTAAGATGGTATCAGTCTCATTCTTCTTTCCTCCTGAGAGATGACGCCGGAAGTGTACCTGATGCAGCTGTGAGTTACGTTCCTAGAGAATTGTCTGGCTTTCTGGTCATTGTGCAGCCAGAGAACATTTGGGCCTTAGACGCTGTAATGAGCATTGCTCGTTACCGTGCAGTCTGTTCCAGCTCTCTCCCGTGGAGACAGCATCAAGATTTTTTATTACAAATTGAGCAGAGAGAGCTCCACAAATCCGAGTGAGAGCAAATATTTGAGGAAGTCTATTTGAAATGTGTAGATAATTTCTTATTATCTTGGATTCATTTTAAGAAGGTCATCTAGAAGCAAGTTTAGAAATTCTACCTCTGTCATGGAACAGTATGCACAGGACATTCTTCACAGATCACTCTCAGCAGAAGGAGGAAGGGAAGATGGAGGCACTTTCATATTGGAATTTGGGTTAATAACATTGCTACCAATTAATCTGATTTCTTGGAAGAAATAATAAAGAGATGTGTCTAACCATGAAATTCTAACACCATAGTATGAAACATAAAAGCATCAATGACAGCTAATTAGTATCTTTATTTTATTTTCCTTGTCTATAAAATGGGGATAGTACATATGTACTCCCTAGTTAGGGTGACCTTGCATACTAGTTTGCCTGGGTTGGTCCCAATTTATACCTTCATTGCAGAATGATTATTAACAGTGATGACATTCATGCTCAAAAAGCCCTCAATTTGGATGATAAACCTCGCGGGTCTGTTGTGCCGATTCATTACATTAGCGCATGCCTCAGACAAACTATTTAATATGTGTGTGGTAGAGCATGTTGTATATCATCCTCATCACTCCAGTCATTTCTGTAGCCCTTGGAGGCTCAGAATATCAGCTCACTTCCTGCCTAGACAGGAAGTAGATAAGAGGCTGGGAGGGGGCTTCTGCCCCAGAATCATTTACAGGTTGGCTCTGCAGGCTCATGCTGGGCTTTAGTCCACAGTTTGACAAGGCAGAATCAAACTAAAAATACTGTGATACCCACCTTTTGTGGTGTCTTTTTTGGTCTGTACATTAATAAAGAACAGCATCGGTTTACTCAGTATGGTTTCCCGGTAGTCTTTATAATCAAAGTGGTTGGTCAGTTCCACGTACCTGTGAAAAGGCAGAGATAATTGCAAATGTAAGGTACCCTTCTGTCTCAGGCAGGATGGGAATATACTGGACAGGTGCCTGCCACAGCCACAGATCCTTACAGGAGTCCCTAAAGTGTGTCCCTACGGAGGTCACCTGTGCTGTATAAATACGTCTCCTTCCTGGTCACAGCTGGTTGGCTGAGGGCTCAGCATGCAGTCCTAAAGTGACATGGTCCCTAGGGTGGCCTGACAGTGGTGCTTGGCTCTTTACCAGCCAAGGGCAGGTATCATCTATCATCTGAGCTGTAAGGATTCATTTGAATCTGTAAGAGCGCTAAGCCCTTCTGGATCAACAATGAATTACGCTCTACAGATGGAATTAGCTGGGTCTTCTCCAGTGGAATCTTCCTGTCTGACTGCTGGGTCTGGAATTTTCCTTTCCTTCTCCTTCCTGTTTCCCTCCCTAATCCCAAGACAAATCCAGCCCCCTCCATAGAACTGACCAACCCATATCCACATGAACTATTACAGATTTTATCCTGAGCTTGTGCCATTAAAAAACAAAAACAACTGATACTAGATTTTTGGCTGCCTCCCTATTACTTCATCCACCTTGGTTCGGGTTCATCATTCCAGCCTAGGGAGACCTTTCTGACTCTCAACCCAGTCATCAGGACGAGTTATCTTTCTCTCCCCACCCTACCAGCCTTCCTCCAAGCTGCCTCTACCCCGTAATCTGCATTCTGATAAAAAGATCTAAGTGCAAATCAGCTTCCACCAGGGAGATGGCTAATTTCCTAACCAAACAAGCTCAGATGCAACATGAATGGAGGCCGGCCGCAGTCTCTCTGAAACACGGAGCTGGGCCCCTGAGCGCTCCATGCCCCGCGAGCTGCCTGCGGAGCTGACCGCCCCGACTGCCTTTGGCTGCACTGTGGCGTATTTCCTTCCTTCTTACATCTAGTCATGACAGTGTCAAATGTTTGTTCCCAGCTGATTGTCCTTCAGTGTCTGACACGAAAATCACAGCCCTGGAGAGCAAAGGGCCACCGCAGGGAGCTGGGGCCACACTCCTGCGGGCGTCCCCGCCCCCGCAAGCTGGGCCCACTTCTCAGCCCCCGCTCCAGGGGCCGTGCACTAGGCAGTGACCTTGGCCCTGGTTAAGAGCACGCGGGAGAATATCCACCCCAGGCAGGAAAGCGCAGCTTCCGCTCTGCTGTCTCCCAGCTTGGTTTCTTAGACATTTATGTCATTATCTTTTTGCTAGGATTGTCAGACCTGATTTTGAGAGCTTTTAAAACCTGACCCCTGATGGAGATGCTAAAACGCTTCCTGCCTCCTATTTCACTGGGCTTTTAAAGCAGTCTCCGCGCCACCCCCACCCCCCACCTCTGCCAAGTACACCGACAGTGGGCTTGGGGGCTGGTCCCGCAGTAGGGTGGGAATGGGGTGGAACATGAGTCTGGAGGGGGCCAGGGAAGGAAAGGGGTGCAGGGGTCAGTGCTCAAGGTGTGGGTGAGGAGGGTAGGCCCTGGGCAGATGGTCAGACGGGGAATGGAGGAGGGGTGGGCTCCGGGGCCCACCAAGGGAACGGGGGAGAATGCAGACCCGACCAGCGTTGCCCCACCCTCACCTGGGCAGCGCTGGGGAAGGGTTGAATGGGGCGGCCCTCCTGTGTGCTCTACATCAGCTGGGAAAGATTTTCCTGTCCTGCTATGCCCAAGTTGACCAACTGCCGAAAAGTACTGGAGAAAGGAAGCCAAGGAGATGGCAGGAAAAAGGAAACTGCCTTTGGCTGGGCTTGTTCATTCTAATTCATTCATTCCCTTAACAGCATGCATCAAGCCCCGCCCCCCATGTCTGGGCACCTGGTTGGCTTTCACAGGGACTTGATTACCATGAGGAGCTCCAAGCCCAGGGAGGAGGTGTGGGACAGTACAGGGTTCCCTGTGCTCCCCTTACCATCCATCTAGTGCTGCCCCCGACCTGGCACGGGACAGGCAGGCAGGAGTCATCTGGGAAGAGGGATGAGGCCAGGCAGGTTGCAAAGAGGCACAGAGATAGGAAAGCAGAAAGGGAGGATAAAACCCCGGAGCAATAGAGGAGGAAAAGAACTGGTCTGCCTGGCACTAAGATCAAAAAACAGATGGTGATACTGGGGCTGGGTGAGGGCCATCTGTGATCCAGGGGTTCACCTTCTCCCACCTCCCCGTTTATCATGGACGTGAGCTGTCATTTCATCACTTTCGCTGTGTTTCTTAAGGTGCCCCCTTCTTAAGGTGTCGATGGTCCAGCTCCTGGTGTTTGTGTGGGGTGCGCCTAGAATATCTACTAGGGTTTGATGTCTTTTCTGATGACACAAACAACAGTGTAGTATGTCCCTCTGCCTCCAAAATCGATTAACATCCTATGGGAGATATCAGTGAATCTTAACAGCATTAGATTTTCTTCTGGAGAACCCGCAGCATAAAGGAAAATGATACAAATCTCAACTTAGAAATGATCGCTGCTTGGGAGAACCATCAGTTTTCCCCAGTGTCCTGGGGAAACTGTTTGCTGGTGCCTTAAGGCTCAAAGGCTGTTATTTGGCATGATCAGAGAAGGGAACCTTCTGGACAGTCACATTTTGTGTGTAACATATAACCTGTACATGAATTACCTATTTGGGATTCTGAATCCAATAAAACACCCTGGATAATAAAACTATGTGCAACATGATTTAATCCCCACCTTTGATGAATCAGGAGGTGGGGGGCGCTTGTAAGAACTTAATGGATTGTAAACCTCATCACGAAGCATGCCAGTTATCACTGTGCCGCAGATGTATGAAAACACTGCTTATAGGAGAGTTCTGATACCAGAATCTACAGACAAGAGATATGGCAAGATCCCTACTTGACAAATTATCCCTAACCACACCACAAATAAGAAATACCTCATTAATTCAACTGTACCCAGCCTCTCAGGTATGGTCTAATTATTAAACAACTAGAAATTTGAGTGAAGTGAATAAATGTGAGCATTTCTTTCAATTTTGCTGTTATAAAATTTAGATACGTAAGTCACCAAAATACAAAAAGTTCAGAGGACCTAATTGTTAAGTCGCAGAGGTATTTAAGTATCTGACATTCACTTAATTACTCATTTTAGTTCAAGATGAGCCTTCCTAGATTACATTAGAAACTAGTTATTTGATCGTTAATCATGAATATTTCAAGGAATATTTCAGAATTGCTAATGTAAATATTGCCTCTGTGTACTGAATATTTATTATATTTGTTGAAGTTATGGTTAGCGATGAAAAGCGAACAGTATAAGGTAGACAGTTCCTTTAAACTCTCAATTCTTCATTGCTCTTCCCCTGCCCTCCAAAGGTTCTAGGCTGAAACTTTCTAAGCCTGTCTTTAATTCAAAAGTTAAAAGGCAGGACAATGAAGTTGTAAGCACAGTGTTTCAAAATTAAATCTAACTCATGTCTTAATTTGCGGGCTATGTGAACTCAGTTCCAGAGGCATAGCTCACTGACCTAAAGCAAGTTCCTTAACCTGGTCTAAGCCTCCTCTGTAGAAGTTTCTAAGTTCCCTCATCTGTAGAAGGGTACGACTGGATACCGTACAGGTGATGTAGACATATGTACTTAGACCCATAGTAAGCACTCAATAAACATTATGAGTGTCTTTAATCCTGGACAACTTGGCTGACCCACCACATGGTGAAGTTCTGTAAGCTTTTGATATTCAATAAAGTCTGTGTTCATTTGATTTACCAGGAAATAAGGGCAATATGAGTATCTGATCAATGAGCAAGAGTTTCATTTTCCTGGCTACAAATTTCTTTCCTCATTTTCCCAGTTTGGAAGGCTAAAGGGAACAGCTTGATGAATGCAACATCTGAAAGAGAGGACCGAGCAAGGGCTCAGGGCTTTGCTTCTAGCAAATCAGGAGTGGCCGAAAGATCGCTCCCCTCTAAGACAACCACCTTTCAAAGCTGTCCCCAATTTCCCTTGGGTCTAATAATTTTCTGCTCAAAGACAGATAAGAATTCAAACTCATGGCCTCCACCTGTGTGTGCATGTGTATGTAGTGTGTGTGTGTGTGTGTGTGTGTGTTTGCACATCATCTAAAAATAGATGGGCAGTGGAGCAGAGAAAACGAAGAAGGCACACTGCAATGGTCTCTGCAGAAAGCAGAGAGCCCAGAAATTGCTTGTAGCTTTCATAATCCTTTGCTATGACATTAACCAAAAGCATGCAGGGACCTTTTACTCTTAGAGCAAGCAGGACATCCCTGCCATGAGCTGCCAGTGTTAGCCTTATGACCTGATGCAGAGCCTCACCCTATGCTCTCAAACAATTCCCTCTTTTACTTCCTCCTCTCCTCCTTCTGCCCTAATTCTAGGGAATTTAAGAAGAATTTTCAGACCCATCACTGTCATGTCTGTAGCTCACACAGACATTTTTTCAAGGGTACGTGTGTTCATTCATTAAGCAAATATTGACACAGTATGTGTAAAACTACTCAATGGGCCAGAGAATGATTCATTCACACACGTATCAGTAAACATTTATAAAGCTTGCTCTGTGCTGGGTCCTGGGGACACAAGGATGAGATAAGAAATAGAAGCATATGCAAGAAGCATAGAGTATGTTGGGGAGACAGAGAACCAAATACACTATTTCAAAGATAAGTTGTCCTTGTTGTTCCAAGTGTGATCCTTAAACCAGTAGCACTGGCACCACCTGGGACTTTGTGGAAGTGCAGAATCCAGACCTCTCCTCAGTTTTATTCAATCGGCAGCTGTGCTAAGATGGGTGTGACTGTCACCCATCTAACAGGATGGCTAAGTATCATAGCTCTGCTTTTAGTGGCTTTCTTAAAACCACTGCACTTCTTCCTCTTTTCAGTTAATTATATAAGATGTGCACTGGCTGATGTAATCCCAATTATTTATTTGTACATTCAGGAAATGAGTGAGGCTGTGTTTTAATAGGAGACGTTTGTGCTTTATATAAAGTTTGAGAAATATTGATCTGAGATATGGTCCCTGCATTCACAGACTTTCAAACTGGTAAATCAAATTGTTCAAACATATAAATGCCAGAGAAGTGCATAGTTCTCTGCATTCATGTGTCCAAGCTCCATTCACTGGGTTCTGTCCCAGTCACTTAAACAAAGGGGAGCAAGGGAGGAGGGGCCTGAAGTTAAAGCCATGTAGCAAGAGAGAGATTGTTCCGTCATGCAAACACTCCCCAAGTTTGGGCAAGAGCAAGCAGGAGATGGGGACTCCAGGAGAAGACACAGCTTAGCCCAGCTTTGGGGACTGCAGGAGGGCGGCTGTGTCCAGGCAGACAGGCAGGCATTTAGCTAGGGCCAAGGGAGCTGAGAGTAGAGAGAAGATTAGAGTATGGTTGGTGCACAGTCCAGAGCAAAGTTCCCAGAGAAGGCAGTCAGGAAAGAAGGCAAGGTGACAAGTGGGTTTCAAATCATCAGATCTAACAGGGACTTCTATCTCTGCCACCTCAGCTAGTGTTTTAACTTTGCTGAGATTCATTTTCCTCATCTGAAAATCTGGCTAACCAAAGGTACCCCAACAGGTGGCTAAGAGATTAAATAATGTGTAAAAACACTTGGCTTGGGGACTGTTTAATTATGATACAACAGCTAGCATTTGTCAAATGATCAAAATGTGCCCATAATAACTATTTTAAGGACTTTACAAACTTTACTTCTGAACAACAATCCTATAAAGTTATGATTGCCCCCCATTCTACAGACGAGGAGATGGTGTCCCACAGAGATGAAGTAAATTCCCCAAGGTCAACTCACCTAGTAAAGAGACCAGCACTCACCCTCTAGACTGAGTCTCTAAGAATTGTAGCTCAATACATGGGCGTTTACTATGCCTTCATTATCATCATGTGTCCTACTAAGGAGCTGCGGACCTGGTAAGGTACCACATCTAGCACCATATCCTCTGCACCTCCCAGCCTCAGTCAGGATCCCTGGCCCACCAGACAGAACCCAGCATTTCCTGCTTTGTGGGCAAGTGAGGTTTCCCCCAGTGTATTCCAGTCACCACACTGTCCTCACTTCACCCCTAAGTCCCAGCTCCACCTCACCTGCACCCTCTGGCTCAGGTGGCTGCCCTGAAGTGGGTGTGACTGTCACCCATCTAACAGGATGGGCAAAAGCAGGTCATTGTTCTGCTTTTAGTGGCTTTCTTAAAACCACTGCACTTCTTCTTTGTGGCTGATGATACAAGATGTGCACAGGCTGAGGGAATTCCAGTTATTTATTTGTAGATTCAGGAAACGAGTGAGAAGCCAGAATTATTTCAGGTCCTAGGCAATTTGCTGAAAGCATCAGCATTATAGTCTGACAGTACTACTTACTGGTAATGCTACTCACCCCAATCTACTGAAGTGAATTACTTAGGCTGAGTGCAAATTTTCCCATCTGTAAAAAGGGATTTTGTAAGCTTTTGTGAAATAATGCCTGTGAAATACTTTGCACCATTCCTAGTACTCAGGTAAATATTAGCAGCCACCATTATTGTTGCTGTACTTATTTTTATTAACCAAGTGGCTTTTTTCATGCTAGGGGACCACCAAAAAGAGAGGATTCTCCTTTGTCAAGCATTTGCCACTGCACACCACTAAAAGGCTGCTTTATAGGAAGAAGAGGTGAGAAGATAGAGAGAGAGAGACAGTTAAGGGTGATTTGGACTTTTAAGTATTAAATGAATAGCTCCTTAGATGACCATTACATGTACCTGGTTTTGTTTGTATTATGGGTGGAAATCCTGATCTTGAAAGAAAAAATAACAATAAAGATGTTTCCATATATCCAACAAAATAAGAACAATATTTATCAAGTAGGCTCTCCACGGAGCTGTTAAGCCCTTGGTGGCCATTACTAAACCGTCCTATCACCCTGGGTTTTCTTAGTTTATTTAGTAAGTATATATTTAGAGAAATGCTCAAGTATCAGAAGATGAACCTGAGTAAGTAGGGCCCCCACTCCAGTGGCAATAACATTGAATGGGGCACAGCATGGGGAAAATACCATCGGGTGTGCATCCCAGCTGTCATGTATCCAGGGGTTCTGAGATCTTTAGAAACATTCCAGAACAGACTAGTGAAAGGAAAATCATGCAAATCTTTTCTTTAAAACTGACCAGAGTTTTTTTGTTTTTTTGTTTTCTTTGTCATTTTTTGTTTGTTTGTTTTTAAGAAGGAAGAAAGGAAGGGAGAGAGGGAAAAGAGGGAGGATGAATTACAGCTTTGAAGCAGTATTTTGAGGAAGCATGTTGCATGCTATCTCCAGAGCCAAAGACAAATGGACAAATTTGGCACATCACAGAAGCAGCAACTTTAGATGTCCAAATTCTGGTTTCCACGTGTTCTCCACCTCCTGATTCAAAGGCAAAGCTTTCACTGCTGCCCACAACTCAGTCCTCCCCCTAAGTCTAGAAGGCTCTCCGTTTGGACCAGATTGCCACCTGGTCATCCTTCAGGAGTGCACCCTCAGTTATACCTCCCTGCCATGTGTTCCTAGAGGAAGAGGGATTGCTTCTCCGTCTCCCAAGTCATTTCCAGAGGCTCCTTGCTGAGGTTCCTGGGGTATGAAAGCTTTCTCTTGATTGCTTATACAATGAGAGCCTATTATTTGTTGATTAGTGCTTACACCCTGGTTTCAGACACCTAGCCATTGAAGTTCCTGTTTATTCTAGACCCTAAACTGCCAGGCAACCATTGCCATTTAATTACCTTTTATGCAGGAAGTGTTCAAGAGTTTAATGACAGACTTCAAAATCATTTTAAATTCTGCAGCACTGTTTGCTCTGATTGGAGGATGTGATTCTGACAAAACCCTAATGTATGGCTTTGATTAATTCTGAACATTTTTAATTTTCATACTCTGTTCTCAAATTCAGTAGTTATCTTCCTCTTAAGTGCTTTGCAAATTTGAGTCCTGACTCAGTTCCTGTCAAGGTTCCATGCTTCCAGTTTGGAATTTTCATCTCACTAAGAAAGGGAGAAACTCTGGCTGGGGAATGTATTTTTCAGGCATTCAAAGACTTCACTATCTTTGTTTGGAAGAGCAAGGGACTTTTTCCCCAGTAACTCTGAAGAAGGCATGTTAAATATCTCATTTTGCTTGGTTTCCCCTCTTGGCTCCACCCCATGCACAGTAAGCTATCTTTCCCAGTAGCAAAAGCTTTGTATGTCAATAGCTGGCCCCTTGCTCAGCTCAGACTGCACTTACCTCTTCCTGGCACTCAACCCTCTCCCCTGCAGCACAAAAGTAAGAGGGCTTCACACCTTCATGCCCTTCCTTAGGGTGATTTAGGGAGGCCTGAGGCCAGGCAGAATCAAGTAGAAGCACTGCCTGCTCTACCCCAGGGCACCAAAACATCCTGATGAATAGATCACATCCCTGCTGGCTTTGTGTGGCTACCAAGAGATGCCTCTGGCACTTGGGCTACAATAGTTAAGCATCCTGGAGGCCCCTATCCAGTTAAGGCCTCAGTTTTGGCCCAAGATTTGTGCCAGACTTCTGCAAGCAGGTCACTGCATCTATTTTTCCAGAACTTGTCTGCCACGCCATAGCCCACACAGGGCTGGACATTCAGAGGCTCTGGTTCCCCTCTCAGCCATAGTCTATTTATTTATTTATTCTGAAACACAAAGGTCGGCCAAAGATGGGAAACTGGACAATTGCACGCTCTGGCCTCTAGGTCTCTTCACCGGACAGTTAGCAGTGCACAGAACGGTGCATCCGCCCTCCTGTACCCACAGGCTCCCCCAACTCTGAAGCCAGCGTGTGAGTCTCTCCACGTCATAGGCATCCCCTAAAGGGTGTGCCCCTAATTCGAGTTCATCCGACCCAGTGAAGGAGCCAGAGTGGGAGGGGGCCCGGTGAGTGCCCCCTGCCCTCCCCCTCACGCCCCGCCCTGATGCCCTTCTGTGTGGCCTCAAGCGATGGCTGCTGCAAAATGTCAGTGCAAAGCGCAGAACGAGCCAGGGTGGAAGAGCTTGCAGGCTCCAGGTGACATTAGCAAAGAGAAAATAAGGAAGGAGAGGGTCTAGCAGAGGTCATGGGCAACAGCCTGGGCTCCCAGGGGCAGGGACGGGGCGAGGCGTCTGCGGGGACCCGACGGCGGGGCCACCCACCTCTTGATGTAGCTGCTGAGGCGGTAGAGCTGCCCGTCGAGGCGCACCAGGCCGTCGCCGAAGACGTTGAAGCCCCCGCGCGCGGCCGGCTCCCCGGGCCCGAGCACCCCGAGCTGGTCGCCGCGCAGCTGGAAGGCGCCGGGCTGCAGGCGCAGCAGCTGCGCCAGGGGCAGCAGGGCCAGCTCGCAGTCGCACGTCCACAGGCTGCGCAGCTCCCCCGACGAGATGGACGTCAGGCTCGGCCTGGCCACCGGCTCGCATGCCACCCCCGCCATGCCGCTGTCGTCCGTCCTTCCACCGCCTGCCTGTGTCCCGGCCCCACGAGCCCTCGCCAGCACCCGCCTGTTCCCAGGAGAGGCCGCGCGCCCTGCCTGTGTCCGCCGGCGCGGGGGTGTCCACCTGGCCGCGGGCAGAGGCCGCTCAGGTGTCCTCCCGCAGCTCGCGATGTCCGGCCTCCCAATCTGCGGCCCGCCAGTGAGGAGCGCTGCCGGCACCGCGCGGAGAAAGCGGCCCGTTTTATCCAACTTCTGGGGCCCCAGCCGCGCCCCTGCCGGCCCACGGGCACGACCTCAGACGCCGGGGGCCGAGTTATCACCGTCTCATAACTTGGCACCCTCCCGCCTCGCAGCTCCTGCCGCGCCAGCCAAGGCTTAGTCACCCCCTGAGGCCGCGGCTCCAGCACCCCCGGGCCGGCCCCGCCCGCCCGAGTCCCGGGGTGGAGAGAGCGCGCCCGGGGTGCGCAGCACTCACCCCTGCGGAGACGCTGGCGCCCAGCCTCATCCCAGCATCCTGCCCTGCTCCCAGCTTCAGACGGCTGCTGCTTCTCTCCTCCAGATCATGCCCGCATTTCCTTCTTCTCAGCTTTTCCTCCCGCTGGTTCCTGGCCCGGGGTCCCTTCCACCTGAAAGCCCCACCGAGGGTCCTGGAGCTTTCCCACAGAGCCTTAGTGAATCCGTGTGGGTTTCATTGCCTGGCTCTGCTTCCGCTGCGCGGTGGCCCCTAGACGGAGGGGACAGAAGGGGCCGTACAGCCAGGCCGCCTCCCCTGCCCCCGAGGCCTTGAGCACTGTGAGTCCCGGACTATGTTCATCTGTCCAGGCTATAAATACTTGAGTGCTAGCAATGTGCTCCTTGGTTTCCTGAGGTAACATGGACTGTTTCAGACCATTTCTTTAAACGTCTATCTCCGGGCTCGGCGCCTGTGGCTCAACGGGCTAAGGCACCAGCCACGTACACCTGAGCTGGCGGGTTCGAATCCAGCTCGGGCCTGCTAAACAACAATGACGGCTGCAACCAAAAAATGGCCGGGTGCTGTGGCGGGCACCTGTAGTCCCAGCTACTTGGGAGGCTGAGGCAGGAGACTCGCTTGAGCCCAGGAGTTGGAGGTTGCTGTGAGCTGTGATGCCACAGCACTCTACCCAGGGTGATAGCTTGAGGCTCTATCTCAAAAAAAAAACCCAAAAACAAAAACAAAAACGTCTATCTCCTGAACATCTACTAGAGATAGACGCGAAGCTAAATTCTGAGATGACCAGAATGAAGAAACACAGTTCCTGCCCTGCGATACTTACAGGCCCATCCAGGGACCAAGCACCAAAAACACACCATGGACTAAATGAAAAGCTCTTTGGGGGAGAAACCTGGATGGGATGGGAGAAGAATCCAGCCCAGTTCTGTGTTTTAGGACTCCCAGCTAGCTCCTAAAAATGGAGTAGAATTATTGTTCACAGTTATGATTCAATAATTTTAAAAAACCCACATGTATATGTAAAAGTAAAAAAATAAAAATAATTTTAAAAAAAATGGAGTAGAACTCGGAGAATGTCTTTAATGTGTCTTTGGGCATCCCCAGCCTGGGCCCTTGTGTGAATGTCATCAAATCTAATGAAGATCCTTCTGCCATCTCTCATTTAAATCCCAGGACATAAATAGGGTCTACTGTCTGCCTCTCACCATATAGGATTCCTTTCCCCGGGATCAATCCCTATCTCTGGACCTCTCTGAATATATCTGGTCCACTGAGAATGCATTAATCACTACGGAATCAATCTTTTCCAGGGAAAGAAGGGCGCTCTCTTCCTGTGAAACAAGCACCCATCTTTGGCAAAGTGAAGTTGGAGGATCACAGCACAAAGGTGGGCTGAGCCTGGCGTCGAGTGGCAGAGGCTGGGGCTGTTTTCACAGGGGAGGGATATGGCCACCAAGACCTAGATTCCTCATGCCCTATCATGGAGTTCACTCTTGTCCCAAACACTTATAGGGTCACCACTGTGCACCAGGGACCATCTTAAGCTCTGAGGTCACACATACAGAAAAAAGACCCAGCGAATGCTAAGATAGATGTGTGGACTACTGTGAGAGCCAGGTCAGAGGAGTGGTTGTTTCTGCCTTGGAGGCCCCAGGAAGCATGCTCAGAGAAGGGGACACATAGGCTGGACTTTGAACACAAAGTAGGAGCTCTCAGATGAAGAAGCACCATTGAGAAGAGATTGGGAGAGAAGATTCTGAACCAACTTATGCAAAAAGAAAGAAGACACTGTCTATGTTGGAAAGAGTGCAAAACTGTAGGTGGCTAAAGCAGACCAGGCCTATTTGGGATGAGGGGAGTGAGTTTCATAAGAGTTGAGACCAGAAAGGGATGTTGGGGCCAGATGGTGACAAGCCCTCTGAGTTGTCTAAGAATTTGGCTTCTTAAAGCAATGAGGGAGGCTCTGAATGTTTTTTAAAAGGAACAAAGTGATATAATCATGCCTGAGTTTAGCTACCTACAGTTATGACCATGCAGAAGATGTTTTGAAACAGGAAGTTTGGAGGCAGAGAGACTGGTTAGAGAGACTGGCCTTAATAATCCTGGTAAGGTATAAAGAGGGTCTGAATCAACAGCAGCTGTGGAAAGGGAGATGGGGGGGTGAGCTTTAAACCTTTTTGAGTTAAGGTCAGCAGCATTTCATGAGGAAATAAATGGAAGAGAGTAAAGAGAAAGATAGTTAGTGTCTCACTTGGGCACCTGCACAGATAGTGACACCAATGAAGCGAGAGATCAGAAGAAAAAGGGCAGGGTTGGGAAGGGATGAAGATGAGTTCAGGTGGAGACATAATAATTTTGAGCTACTTATGCAACACGAAGGTAGAAAAGTCGAGGAGGTCAAAAGTTAGCTGGGTGTCAATTTTTGAAGAAAAGAGGGGATGAATGAATGAGATTTAAAAGTCATTAGATAAAAAATGGGGTTGAAGCTAGCTCGTAAGTTATGGGGGAGGAATTTGAAAGAAAGCCTTTAGTTTACTTCAACATGTGTTTATTGAGCATCTGCTACGTTCAGGTCTTTGCTGGAAATGTGGAAGTGAATAGTAGATGGCCCCTGTCCTAAAGTAACCAAGGGAAGCAGGGACCAGCAGAAATGGGGCTTCCGGCATCATGTCCAAACACTTGGTGGAAACCTAGTTATATTTTGCTTACAACATGTCTCTGCTCTACTAGTCGAGTACATCCTCAACAATGACAATGACAGCTACAAAGCTGCTTTCTCGATTAGTAAGTCAATGAAGGCAGGTTCCCTACAGTCCCCCCACCTCCTCCACTGCACCCCACAACACATACATTGAGCCCCCCAGCTATTGACTAGCTATTCTTAAACGTGCGCTATGCTGCCTATGATGGACAACTGGGCTTTGTTGAAGGGTAAAATGTTACACTGGAGTTTTAAGTCAGAATTAGATGCACTTGTTAAAGATTAATATAGAATTCCCTCTTGTCAAAATCTGTTTCCTTCATAGTAAAATATCAACACTTATTATCTGAGTAGAAGGATTAAAAGAGATTTTTCTTTTGCTTCTCCACAGTTCTCTGATGCTACAATTTATCTACATTTTCCAAATGCAGGTGCCTCCTTTCATATAGAAAAAATGTCAAGCATAAGAAAAATTTTTTAAAGATGCTTTCCTGGTGTATTACCTAGAGATGTCATTTGATGTAAGACACGTACATTTCTTTGTGGATAATTTATGTGCTGCCAAGACATGAAAAAGTGAACAGAAAAAAAAATCTTCAAAACAATGTCAGGCATTAGTAATCAGTGGTGATCTAGAGAGATCTTTCCATCTTTAGTTTCTTCCTCATTGCCAAAGTACCAAGCAAGCAAACATAATTGCTACTGGTAAAGATCTTTTCAGTCTCATTTATATTGTTGGTTTGGTTACACAGTTATGTTCAGACTATAGAATTTTTATGCTGCTTTTCTCATTTAACACTATGTGTATGTAATGTTTTGAAAATTGCGCTGTCTTTGTAAATAGTACTTTAAACCACTATGCTATTTATCATCAAGGGTATGCTCTATTGTCTGTCTCGACATTTCTTTACTCTGAACACAGATCGTTTCCAGTGTTGCAATAAACATTTTTGCACTTTATTTTTTTTCTGTATCCAAACTCTCAGAAATGTAATTATGGGGGTAAGTGATATGAGAATGTGTATGTTTCCAGAAACTTGTACCATAATTTTCCAAAAGATTTGTACCAATTTGTCTCCTCACCAGCAGTGAATTCTAACGGTTTTAAATCTTAGGTACTGAAGTAAGACCCCGTCTCTACTAAAAATAGAAAAACTAGCCAGGAATTGTGGTGGTGCCTATAGGCCCAGCTACTCAGGAGGCTGAGGTAAGAGGATCACGGGAGCCCAAGAGTTTGAGTTTGCTGTGAGCAACTCACAGTTTACACAGTTATGTTCGTACTATAGAATAAAAACTTTTTTTATTTTTAACTGTGCGATGCTATAGCACTGTACCCAGGGTGACAGAGCAAGACTCTGTCTCAAAAAAGAAAAAAAACTTAGGTACTGGGGTAGGGCATCTCATAGATAGCCATTTACATTTGTATTTATTAGATTACAAGTGAGGTTAATAGTTTAACTGTGATGTTCCTGTTCAAATTTAGAGACTGTTGATGAGAGTGTAGCTTTGTCTGCAGTTAAAATAAAACAAGATATAAAATAAAACAAGATAAAGATCTTGCCATCTTTTTCTGCCCTCATTGGCATTGATAACCAGAATTTCAGGTTCTTGGTCTCGGTGATTTGAAGAATAAATCCGCGGACCACAGATCAGTGGTAAGACAGAATTTATTTACAGAAAAGAATACAAAAAAAACACTAAAGCTCCTGGTAGAGAGAGAGAACTCAAGTGG
>CAUYON010192057.1:0-34204 GCA_963573935.1 Arctocebus calabarensis
CCCCAAACCCAGCAGAAGAAAATAAATAACCAAAATTACAGCAGAATTAAATGAAATTGAAGACAAAAGAATCATTCAGAAAACCAATGAAACAAAATGTTGGTTTTATGAAAATATCAATAAAATTAAATCTTTGACTAACCTAACCAGAAAAGTAAAATCTCTCATATAATCAATCAGAAATGATAAAGGACAAATAACAGACACCTCAGAAATTCAAAAAAACCCCAATGATTACTACAAAATTCTATT
Source organism: Arctocebus calabarensis (assembly GCA_963573935.1). Classification (NCBI taxonomy): domain Eukaryota; kingdom Metazoa; phylum Chordata; class Mammalia; order Primates; family Lorisidae; genus Arctocebus; species Arctocebus calabarensis. The sequence goes on from CAUYON010192057.1 coordinate 253, forward strand.
CTCAGAAATATAAAAAACTGGAGGAAACAAACCCATACCTGGAAGTACACCACTTCTTAGGTTCAGCCGGAAAGAATTAGAAATTTTGAATAGACCTAGAAGCACTGAAATAATATCAACTATACGAAATCTCCCAAGAAAGAAAAGTCCGGGATCAAATGGCTTCACATCAGAATTGTACCAAACATTTACAGAGGAACTACTACCTATATTACATAACCTTTTCCAAAGCATAGAGAAGAAGGAATAGTCCCAAAACAGTCTATGAAGCAAAAATCACCCTGATCCCCCAACCAAGAAAGGACTCAACAAAGAAAGAAAACTATAGATCAATTCCACTCGTAACTATCCATGCAAAAATATTCCACAGGATTATTACAAACAGAATTCAACAACACATCAAAAAATTATCCAACACAACCAAGTTGGTTTTATCCCAGGGTTGTAAGTTTGGTTCAACATATGTAAATCTATAAATATAATACATGGCATAAATAAAATAGAAAAAAAACACATTTGGGGAGATCACACGGATAAGGAACTGTTGGCAGCATCCATGCCTAGAAGTAGGGAAGATGGAGGGGAGAGGCCGATCAACTGGCTGAATTTCTCTGGAAGTCCTCTCTGTGCCGCATGCAAGGGGCGCTCAGTTCCTGCAGCAGCGCTCTAAAAGGTCTCAGAGTCCGGCCACACACCCCGGCCATTTACTATGGTCACTGATTCTGGGGGCAGGGACCTTGCTGACGCACAGAGTTTAGCTCGTCTCTGCTCTGCCGTGGCCAGGGGTTCCGCAGGAAGAGGAGCACCGGGGCCAGGATCACTTGAAGGGCCTCCCGGGCATTCTCCCCGTCTCTGTGGTCTCTCCCCAGTCTCTCCCCGTCTCTGTGGTCTCTCCCCAGTCTCTCCCCACCTCTGTGATCTCTCTCTGTCTCTGTGGTCTCTCCCCATCTCTACGGTCTCTCTTCATCTCTGTGGTCTCTCTCTATCTCTGTAGTCTCTCCCCATCTCTGTGGTCTCTCCCCAGTCTCTCCCCATCTCTGTGATCTCTCTGTCTCTGTAATCTCTCCCCATCTCTATGGTCTCTCTTCATCTCTGTGGTCTCTCTCTATCTCTGTAGTCTCTCCAGTCTTTGCGGTCTCTCCCCATCTCTGTAGTCTCTCTCCCTGTCTCTGTGGTCTCTCCCTGTCTCTGTAATCTCTCCCTGTCTCTGTGGTCTCTCTCCCTGTCTCTGTAGTCTCTCCTGTCTCTGTAATCTCTCCCTGTCTCTGTGGTCTCGCTCCATCTCTGTGGTCTCTCCCCATCTCTGTAGTCTCTCTCCCCATCTCTGTGGTCTCTCTCTATCTCTGCAGTCTCTCCCCATCTCTGTGGTCTCTCCCTGTCTCTGTGGTCTCTCCCCATCTCTGTGGTCTCTCTCTATCTCTGTAGTCTCTCCTGTCTTTGCGGTCTCACGCCATCTCTGTGGTCTCTCTCTGTCTCTGTGGTCTCTCCCTGTCTCTGTGGTCTCTCCCCGTCTCTGTGGTCTCTCTCCATCTCTGCGGTCTCTCCCCATCTCTGTGGTCTCTCCCCGTCTCTGTGGTCTCTCCCCATCTCTGTGGTCTCTCCCCGTCTCTGTGGTCTCTCCCTGTCTCTGTGGTCTCTCCCCGTCTCTGTGGTCTCTCCCCGTCTCTGCGGTCTCTCCCGATCTCTGCGGTCTCTCCCCGTCTCTGTGGTCTCTCCCCATCTCTGTGGTCTCTCCCCGTCTCTGTGGTCTCTCCCCATCTCTGCGGTCTCTCCCTGTCTCTGTGGTCTCTCCCCATCTCTGCGGTCTCTCTCCATCTCTGCGGTCTCTCCTCGTCTCTGTGGTCTCTCCCCATCTCTGTGGTCTCCCCCTGTCTCTCTCTCTCTCTCTCTGTGATTTTGAGGTTTGACAGCTGAGCGTACCCAGACTTCTTGCCCCTGGGCTGTTGCCCTTCCGGGTGGGGAGGCTTGTAGAAAGTTACAAAAGTGAATCGTCTTTTTGATCTAGTGGCGGAAGTGACGCAGCAGTGTTTCTGATTCTGTCAGTCAAGGCGGCAGGAAATCCCCCTCAATTTCAGGCGAGAGTAGGGCACACCTCCCGGCAGGTGAGCGGGGAGGATCTGGAGGGGGATGGGGCCAGAATCTTACCAGGGCCATTTGTAGAAAATACAATAAATTTCAGTGGATATCTTGAAATTTCAACTGGAATCATAGGTCAGGATTATAGAATTTAATATAAATGATAGTATCAAAATGTTGGAAGACTCTTCCAGATGTTATTACTCTAGCTTTATTGCTACCTTTTTGGAGGAATGTGGAATTTTTAGTTTTTCTCTGTAAGTCGCACCAGCATTGCTCATATGCTTAAGAACATCAACAAAATTAATTTGATATACTTAAGTAAGCATATTCTCCTTCAATAATTTCTCTAGAAGCAATGACTATGCAGAAATAATTAGAATTTCAAATCATGTTAAAGTTGGTTTCTTTTCACCAACCTAATTCAGGAGATGCTAACCAACCTCAGCAGGATTATTCTAATTTCAGCACATGATATGCAGAAATGAAGCAAATGCGGAGGGCTCGGCGGCCTTCAGAGGTGAAACCATGCCTTTTCTCTCAAAGCCTTTTATTCCTAGGAGGTTGTAACTTCCACCTGACTCCCGAATGCCTGTCTCTGTTGCCCATTCTGGACGGTCACATCCTCATTACAGAGAACCTGCCTTGTGCAGGGCACGCTAATTGCTTTGCATAGAGATGGACACTTTTTCAAGGTTGAAGGCTTCGGATGAGGAAAAAACAAACCACTTTTCTGTTAATCAGAGCATATGGGAGAAAGAGAAGGGAGTCAATGATTTTCTAAGAACAGAATCTTTTCTCTTGTCCTTTTTCTCTCTTCAAGGACAGGCCCAGTCTATAAACTTCAACATTTGTTGATTGCTGTCCTGCTTTATTCCTTGGTGTCTGTTTATTTTGTCTTTCACAGTGATGCCCTTTAAAAATGTACACACACATATCACTTTTAGGAAAAAACGAAATCAATATTTCCTTCCATGATGTGAGCCTTAATGCTCTTGGAAAATGACCATCCTGTGAATATTGAAATCAGCTGGTAAATTGTTATTATCCCTCTTCTTGGAATGGAAGACAGGAAATACATACTTTAGTGTACAACTTTATGCTTCTAGAACAGTCATGCTTCCAGACTATAGCATGATCTAACCTTTAGGGATTAGTGATAAACCACTGTTCTTTTTCTGCAGAATTTACTGACAGCTTGGAAGCATAGGTATATACTTTAAGTGCTATTTGATTATCTGACACAGTTGTTTTATGCATTTTATTTTGATTTAGCTGATTATATTTTTCCTTGAAATAATTTATGCAAAAGTCACCCTCAGAAAACGTTCTTTCTGAAGAATAAATTGAAGATCAGAAGTTTGTGTTATAAGCAGAAGAATCAGAATAAGAGGAATTTAACTGTTCCCTTCATAACATTGACAGCAGTGGGGAAGTGTAGCCTATATTCTTCACGCTTTCTCTGCCTTTACTGATCCTATTTTCATCTGGCTCCTGTCCTGCCCTCCCACTCTCACGACTCATTTTCAAAATCCCACCTAGCTTCGAGGACCTCCCTGGCTAGTTCAAGTGCTACCTAGTTTCCAAAGCTTTCCCTTCTATTTACCCTCCCTCCTAAAATAAAGCACACATCTCTTTTCTGTTTTCTTATGACGTTCATCTCTTATAGCAAACTATATGGTTTATTAATTATTAGAGTTATTTACAAAAGTCTTTTATATTTAAGGATAGCTCTAGTGCTCTCCAAAAAATTAAATTGGCTGACTGCTTCATTCTTAAGAACATGTAAAAAGAGAAAAATTCTGGGTCAATGCAAATAAACCTCACCACCTCCGTTGACTTCCTCCTTGTCCCACATAGCCCTGAGTATGTTTCTATTGGAGTCAAAACCGCAAATAGGCTAGAGGGGGTTGAGCATGTGCTTTGCACAGTGGCAGAATAATTCTGGGAAAATTATTCGTTGAAATGTCGAAAAATTAAACCAAGGGGAAATTTGTCTTTATACACATTCTTTACACCCAATTTATAATGTGTTATTATTTGCAAAATACATATGGATGGGGATGAGGGTAGGAAGGAGACCTTTAGATTTCTAAAGATCTGAATTTTCCCTAATTCCCACTAGGGGGCTTGCAGATTTCTGTTTGGTTTATTCCCAACTTGTTCTACACATCCCTGCTCTCCTGTTAGAATTTCAGGGTGAGCTTTCCCCTCCTTCTGCCCCATAGGCCAAATAAAGCCTCTTGTTACTTTATTCAGTAGAGCTGCGCCTTTGACATTGTGTTTACCTCAATACATTAGTATTTGCTGCTGGCTTTGATTGATTCCGGCAAGCAGGGCAGCTGGAATTGGAACCGTGGAGCTGCAGTGGGTCCTGGAGCTGTGGCAGGTGTGCAGAGCTGCGTGACTGTGACTGGCTCAGCTCAGCTCCAGTGAGGCCTTCACACAGCAAGGCAAGTCCGTTAGGGGAGGACGGTGCACACTGTTTGAATCCTGGGGCACAGCAGGGTACAACAGTGTGCCTCTTCTGAAAGTATTGATGTTCAGCTCCATTCTTATATTTCTGAGAAAGAATGACAAACATTTCCGTTTAAAATAACAATAGTTTATATTTTTAGTAAGGAAAATATCTTAGATGAGTTAATTTGGGACATATAAAAAGTAAGTGAGCAGGAACTGAGCTTGATGGGAAAGTAGAGAGCTGCTGGACGGGGTCTTGTCCTGTAGACAGTCAACAGACGGTTCGCGTGTGAGCTAGAGCAGGTGTCAGGGCTCCTGTCGCCGGTTCCGGCTTTCTATGTACCAAACGCAGTTCTCATTGCGTAGGTAGATGGCTGATACTCAGATTCAAATGCTGCCTCTGCCTGAGGCTTTATTCTTTGAAATACTGAGAAATCTCATGAATTCACTGAAGGTGAGAGAACCAAAGTGACTGCTATTCACCAACTAAATTCTTTTCTCCCAGTGCAGAAATCAGTCCTGTGTTTGAGTTGGTGGAGGACAGCACGCAGCTGTGGGGAGGGAGGGAAAGGCCTAACACAGGGGCAGCAAACAGTTTGGAATAGCTGTTGAACATTTACTCAAGGGCTTGTATCTTACCTTCTAGGCATAAACGGGTAGAATCAAAATGACCTCAGAGCAAAGGACTGACTTGAAACATCACTTCAAGCAGCCTGGTTTCCTCCCAGAGATGAGGGGAATGTGTTCAAGGTCATGTCCCCAAGACAGACAGAAAGCAAGACAGTCTGACCTTGTTCCTAGTGACTATTGCAATAAGTGTAGGAGATGCTGGCCGAGCAGAGACAGGTGAGTTGGAAGCATTGCAGGCCAAGTGCTGCGTGCCTTCCGTGCAGAACCCAAGGCAGTGATCACAACCAGGATGAAATGAGAAAACTTTCAGGGGAAAGGAGGGATTTCTGGGATTGCTTTTTTTCTCTTTTTCTACTGCTGACCCAGAATCCGCTGGCAAGAGGATTGATAGTGTGTGCAGCGTTGCACAGCCGCAGCCTGGAACATCTGTAAGCTACCGGACTTGATGTAGGTCAGACCTGTGATCAGAACGTCTGTATTTCAAACATGGGATTCACAGACAACTGTCTTCTATGTGTGCTTGTCAGTAATTGGTTTTAGGAAGGAATTCTTTCCCTGCTCATTAGTTTAAAAAAGAAAAAGGTAGCTCTGCAGTGTTGGAAGAGTACGTTGGCTCTAGAATGTTTCCCCGGGACAGCTCCCCTTCCTACCTGCTTCCTACCTGGGGCGCACGACACTTGCTTCATCCCTGCTGAGAACTCTGGTGTCTCCATGTCCTGAGCACTCTCTCACAGTCCTGCCACACTCTCTAGCAATCCTCTTGCCTTGGGTCAGCAGTAGAAAAAAAAAAAAATGCAATCCCAGAAGTTCTTCCTTTTAAAATGGTATTCTTAGGATAATCCAATGTTTTCACTATTTCACATCAAAGGGCACAGCAAGAATAGCTCACAGGATTACAGCCTTGAAGATGCGTGGTTCTGGGGCTTCAGAGGCCCCAGCTTACCTTGTGTTCTTTTTCACAGGGCTCTGAACACGCCGTACACCGCGGACATCACAGTGGTGACTCTGCTTAGTGATCACAATTTCCTACTTTGTATGTTTGAAAAGTTCCCCTTGTCAAAGGGCCTAGATCAGTAGTTCCTTTAGATAGATCAGACTTAGACAGAGTTTTGAAACTTCATTCCCTCACAGAAATGTACAGTTGCCTAAGATTGCAACATGCGTTATCCCAAAGCGAATTCTTTTACATGTCGAATCTCTGCACACAACGAAGATACTCACACACATATCTTTCAGAGATATTTATTTGTTGAAAGTCTATTTGGTGACCACATTTTCAGAGTACACAAGTGGCAAAACCAAGGTAATATTTCATCCTCTGAAGTGGCACAGATAACACTGTTACCTACGATTGCATTGGGAGGTGGGTAGTTTCTTACATAAGAGCAGGTTGTGAGCAAGGACTTGAGTGAATAGGCGGCAAATGGAGACGGGACAGAGAGGGTGGCAGTGAAGTGCGTCAGTGCATATGTGACTCCCCACACACATCCCGGGAGCTGGGCACGGCCTCTTAAAAATTATTGCAGCCTTAAACGCTCTCCTCGGTTAGCCATCCACCCTTAGTGAAGTTTTCATTCACTGAGTTGGAAATTCGAAGCACGTCACTTCTTCATTGGTGACTGTGTCACCCAGTAGCCTTTCTTGTATTACTCAGTATAATAATAACACAACATCAAGAACGGTAACTATTCTGTTTGCACTTTTCTTTTTTGCAGCTTTTGGCCTGGGCTGAGTTTGAACCCGTCCCCTCCAGCATATGGGGCCAGCGCCCGACTCCTGTGTGCCACAGGGGCCACCCTTCTCTTGGCACTTTTTCCTTCTCTTCATTCTGTCAATTTGTTTTCTCACTGGTATCCTTCTGGAAAAGGTTATGGGTCGTATTTCAATGCACAAAATACAAACTCAATATGATAAGGACAAGTATATTTGTCCTTAATATGTATAGAGTATGTTCCGACTAGCAGCAATTGCAGGTGGATTTTTAAAGGAATAAAGAAGAAGCGGTTTCTCAGTGGTCATAAACTTCTTCCATCACGGACACCAGGAAAGTGACCTCGGTGCTGGGATCATGTTCACTGTATCACAGCACAGTAAGTAATTGATCATCTGGCTGGTCTGGAGACTGGGGGGAAGGGAAGAGACAAAATGCCTTTAAAATCCCAGCCCCTGGCCTGGGTGCAGGGAGCAGGCAGGGCCTGGTAAACTCTGCTCACCTCACACTCTGCACGCTGCTCCCAGCTACTTTCTTTTCTCATTCCTAAGCATAATGACAAAAAACAAAACAACCCTCCCAAACAACAACAATCTTTTGTATTTTTACTCTGTTTCCTGTCTATGAAGCAATGACATCAGTTTGATGTCTGTAAATTATGTCAAAGTTACTAAGTACCACTGATTTCTCCGAATTTTACTTTTAAATTTCCTTTTCATTTTTTGAAAAGCATACTTTTAATAATGTAGTGAAATTTCTTTTTATTATTTTTCTTTTTCAAAAATATTTTAGCTATTGGATATGTTAATTGCTGTGTGTAAATTTAAGAATTGTTTGCCATATGTGAAAAACTCTAAGTATTACATGCAGTGGTGCTAAATCTATTAAGTTTGGAAGACTGCAATCAATTTTCTAATTTATAAAAATAGAACAACTTATAATTTATACAAGTCTTTTATGTTTTTCATAAAGATCCTGTTTAGGTTTTACTTGCTATGTGAATGGATTTTCTAAATTATAGTTCATAGTAGTGAGTTTAAATTATTTACTCTCACTGTTTTTTTTTTTTTTTCTTGTGAGGCTACCCTACTTAATTCCTTTATTTAATTTTTTCAGTATAGAATATTGACAGTGATAATATTATATTTTCCTTTCTGATTACTATATTTTTATTTCTTTTTCACATATTTATGTATTTGTTAAAACATTTAGAAAAATATTAAATAATATTGGGAAAGCCATCATGCTAGAGTGATTCCTGAAACCTCTGGAAATTAATCACCAAAAATAATTCGGGTCTTATTTTAAAATATATAGTGATGCATTTTTTTTTAAATATGTATCAGGAATAAGTATTAAATATTTTTACATACGTGTCTTTTTGGAATCTATTGATGTTATCAAGTGTGTTCTCTTACCTGAGCACGCTACCATTAGAGTTTCCTTTAGTTCTAAAACCATTGTGTTCCTGAATCAAAGCCACCCTGGTCATGGAAAATGGACTACGAATTCAATTTGTTTACATCTTATTTAGAAATATCCTCATGTATATTTATATATGATTTTCCGCTAAGATTACCTATTCTATTGTTAAATGTGCAGCATTAATCATATTGAGGCTTCATGTTAAAACAGAATTGTTAGTAAATACGGACAGCAGAACCTTTTCAGAGCCCCTGGTGCCGCTGGCCTCTCCCTGCACTTTCTTCCAGCGGGGTGGGTTTGAAAAACATTTGCATAATGCTTCCTGTCCCTGCTTTCTTCTTTTGGTTGTACCGATTAATTGCTTTAGAAAGTTATTTCCCAAATTCCTCCCTCAGGTACCATTTAGGTAAATAAGGATCTTCAAAGGTAGAATGAGAGACTTAGCACTATTGGTTTATATCCTGGAACATCAAAGAGCAGGGCCAGGGACTCCTGAGAAAGAAAGCAGGAAAAACTTCTCCTCCCACACACCTATTGGTTTAAAAGGAATTGAGAAAGAACCAGGGACAAAGGCAATACTGTTGCTTAAAAAAAGAATCTTTGGGAAAGGTTTTCCTTCCAGATAGATTTAGATTTAGGATATGGTCTGAATCTTATGCTGGAGTTACTTGGACTATCAAAATCTCTTAAGATCTTTCCATGCTCTTCCCTGTACTATCAAAATAGTTATCTGTTCCTTAAGAATATAAAGGAATCTGTTGGTAAAACTTTATTTTGAGACATTTTGTAATTTGTTTAGCAATTTAAATCTCTTTTATGGCTTTTAATTTGTTCAGGTTTTTTTCTGCTACTGGAACTACATTCTGCAACTATCTTTCTAGAAGGACGTCCATCTCACAGATGTTTTCAAGTTTATTACTATATTATGGAGTTGTGCATGCACAATTAGAGAATCGCCTCTGTTGGTACTTGCACAGGTTCTTTGACAGTTAACCGTTAATTTGGTAAATCATTTCAGATGCACGCCCGGGCTGCGTTTTCACTGTAAAGGTTTCACTGAAAGTCTTCCACTAATTTCTGGTTGCAACAGTAGAATTAAGTTTTCCTTTTCCTGAGCTTTCTTATATATTTAGGGCAGTTCTGGTGTTGGCAACCGCATCATCTGGGTGCTGTGTGTGTAGAATCTTTTCTGTATTCCTAGTCCTAAATTTGCCCTTGGCAGGGAACTGTCTCCATTTATGACAGGCTGATCTACGAGCTGTGTCTCTCCTTTGTCTCTTGTCGTAAACAAACCTGAGATGACTGGGAGTTTTTCTCTCGTGAATCAGTAGACTGCTTAACATTCTACGGCTTCAAGTGTGACAGTGTCAGAGACTCATAAATACCCGGTTGTCTTCCCTTATCACTGACTTTCAGGAAATCAGCCTCAACTTCCATGTCTTTTCTTTGAAAACTTGGAGGTCTGAAAAGCCTGGAAATAATTTTGTGGAAGGATCGGGGGATTCTTGACGTTGGTCAGCTACAGAAGGGAAATGTATGTGCTTGTTTGTTGACCTTTTTCACTTTCTGTTGACCTTCATTGGTTGTGAAGTTTAATTCTCTCGGTTTCTCCATAGAATATAGGAAATGATTAGGAATGAGGCTTTCCCATCATTTAAGGACGAGGACGGACATGAGTATCTGGAGGTGAGGATGCTCCTGTTTACCAGAGGCGGTTGAGTTGCCATTGGCCACTATAACCTCTGCCTATTTCCCCTCGTTACCAAAGGCCTGGGCTTGCCAAGCAGCTCTTCTCCATGTAGACATGGAACAGAGGTTGTTTTCCTTTCCAATATGTGATTGAAACCCTACTGGTTGTTTTCTCTTGACTCATTCTTTAATACAAAAATGTAACAAGTCATATGATCTAAGATTAATCTACTTTAAAGAACTCGCCTCATTGCTATTTGCTTTTTTTGTTAGCTTTTTTATTAGATGAAATATATTTATTTATGTACTTGCTCATTTAAGAGTATTTCTTCTATTAAAATATAAGGTACATGAGAGTGGGGCTAGTCTGTCTCGGGCTCTACCAAACCTCTCTCTCTCTCTGAAAGGGGGCAGGCATTGAGGGAATGTTTGTTCACGCTTTGGAAAAAATCTCAAGAGACCGGTCAAGAAACCAAGAATCTAATTCAGTTATACCTTTTCATGAAAGGAGTAAATTTCCCCCAATTTCCTGGCATGTTTGCCTTTTTATTGGTGCAGTTTAATATATTTATTTCAAAAATGGGAAAGGGTTATTCATATGTATTGTAATGTTATAAACTATCATAAAATCCTTTTTATATGTGTTAGAAATTTCCATGTGATCATGCAGATACACAAAGATTTTTGTAACTAAATATTTATTTCAGTATTTTTTTTGTAATAAACTAAAAAAATAAACAAAAATGATCTCTCCCTTCCCCCACACACAAAAAAAAAACAAAACTGGGAAGAATTCTAATGACCAAGAAACATTGAAAATGACTATAGGACCTTACGTGATAGAATGTTATGTATATAAAAAAAAGTTTTTAAGTTCTGACATGAAAAAAGTGTCCAAGACACATTAATATAAAACATGCAATTTATTGAACAGTGGGGTAATGCAATCTCATTTAAAAAAATCTATTTGATGTGTACATGAAAATAATTTGAAAGTACTAATCCTAGCAGAATTACCAAGTCGCTAACTTTTGTGTTTTTTTTTTTTTTTTGTGGAGACGGAGTCTCAATCTATCGCACTCGGTGGAGTGCTGTGGAGTCACAGCTCACAGCAACCTCAAACTCTTGGGCTCAAGCGATTCTCTTGCCTCAGCCTCCCAAGTAGCTGGGACTACAGGCGCCCACCACAGCGCCCGGCTAATTTTTGATGCAGTTCAGCCGGGGCCGGGTTTGAACCCACAGCCCTCAGTATATGGGGTCGGCGCCCTACTCTCTGAGCCACAGGCGCCACCCTAACTTTTGTGTTTAAGATGATTAAGAATGTGTTTGTCAGGCACATAAATCAATTTAAAGATGAGAATAATGTGTTGATTTGGCTTTGGGTGAGTATAGATCACAGGGTTTAGACATTCTGCAGGCGAGGTTCTAGTCTGACCTCACAGGGAGGTGCGTGGGGCAGGCCTATAGAGAGGCAGGTGTTTAGTTATGATCTTTGGGTCTGTGATGTTTGATTGTTACTTAAATGTTCTGCTTTAATTTCCTAATCTGTAACTTGAATAATGAAGGAGTGCCTTGTGCGTTGATTATGAACTTGAATACCTTATTGTCATTTACACCCCATAGCACCAAGTCCAAAGGAAAAGAAATATTGTTTATATTTTACAGATGAGGGAAACAAAGCACAGACAAATTCAGTATTTTTCAAATGATAAGCTGAGCAAAGTGTTAGCCTTGACCTTGCAGACTGACTCTGCATCCCGGTCACTACACCAGCACTCCACACTGCTGCCTGGTACCCTGAGAACCCATTCTGCTGGAACATGGGTAACGTACGTGACTGTCATAGCGGGTGACTACGACGTGGTTAGCTCTCCTTAAATATCACCACTGTTTTCTTATTCTAAGGGCTAATAATGGGGCCAGAGGGAAGAAGACCGAATAATCAAGTTTTTGCTTAATATTTTGGACTTTGACGTCAGACTTAATTGTATGTTTGGTTTCCAATATAAACTTATACAAAACAGTAATTTATACGTTATACTCACAAAAGCAGAAGCATACCCAGGTAGGTTAAGTTTCCTCCTCGTGCTCAACCAGCTATCTAAAAGCAGTTTTCCTTTTTGCTCCTCCTTCCCTGCATCCCTTCCTTCCACCCTCTTGTTCTCTCTTTCTCGCCCTTCCTTTTCTCTTTTCTCCCCAAATCACCCCTCCATCCTCCTTCCATCTCCCTTTCTTTCTTTCCATGTGAAGGATGCATATTTATGACTTGGGACGCTGTAGATGCCTTATGCCACGTCAAGTTCCCGGACACCTGAGTTCGTGAACTCTGCCTGAAGCTGCTGCAAGTTTGATGAATGGATAACAGTTGCGGCGTGATGGGGTTGGGTCCGACAGCCAGAGGTGGGGTCTGAGAAATGTCCCTGTGTGGCTGCAAACGCGATCACTGTCCACCCGCCTAAGGACGGGAGCCAATAAGGCAAGTTACCCAGGAGTGGGAGAGAAACACAGCTCCCTCAGATCACATTGGGTATGGATGGCGGAGTCAGAGCTGGTGTTGGCAGGGGAGAGGACAGTGCAGCACAGTTGTCACAGCTCACGGATGACGGAGGTTAGCGGAGCCGGTTACAGCAAATCCAAGGGAGGAAGGTGGGGACTGTTAAGGATGCAGTTTGGCAACGGTCCTCCACCAGCTCAGGCCATTGTGTAAAAGCAGCTCTGAGAACCTGTGCTGGCCCTTAAACTTTGACCGGTAGCAAAGGTAAATGGCTTCATAGTTCTTCAGAGTCTGTTTCAGTACTGTTTCAAAAATGCTTGCAGAATTCTCCAGCAGGGTGACAGAGGTGAGCCCAGGGCGTCTCTCTGCTGAGAACTGAGACGACTCCCCTCCCGTGGTGTCAGGCAGGGGGCTCAGCTGTACGTCCTGATTCCCACGGACTGCTTGGGGAACTGGACGGGGTTCACGTGATGGGGTGATGAGCTCAAATGATGCTTTCTTTCAATTGTGGTCCTATGAATCTTCAAAATGTTGATTTTTTTTTATTAATTTGCCAGCCATTTCCCCAGGTAACAGTTGTTGTAGGATCATCTGATTTTGTTTTCTTTTTGGTAATCTGTGAATACTGCTTCTGCTCAGGTCAAACATTGTCAATTTTTACATCAAATTTTACGTATTTTCTCTGCATCTTGGTAGGATGCTTTTTGATATTAAGATATACTTTTAGGTGTTATTAAACCATTGTCAAAAGCATTACCAAATTGTTACTGAAGGTAAAAGGTAACAGCAATTTAGTTTGTTTTTATAGAGAAAACATTTTTAAAATTCTAGTTTATGATTGAGCAATCTCCAAATTGGGGAGGTCAGGGTGGAGAACATATAGGTGCGTATTTAATTTGATTTATAACATTGATTAGTGTAGCTGTGGGCTTTTCCCAGGGCATTACACGCAACCCTTTTCAAACACCAGGATAAAATAAAATGGTGCATATTTGCATTAATATTTTCTTTCCTTATGATCAGAATTTCTATGCAACTTTTCTAGCCACAGTAATTAGTTCAGCTAATGAAACAAAGCTTGTCACACTTATTTTTCTTGCATGGATTAAGTTTTGAGTTCTGTTAAGATTATCCTGAATACACCAAAGCCTATATATTTTTAGTTTTAGTTTTTTGAAACTGAAATAACACAAAAATGATGTTTCGGTGTTAAAAAATCAGATGCCCCCTAGCCACATATGAATTAGAGAAACTTTACAATTTTGCTTTTCCGTAGATGGAATTTTCTAATGAAGAGTCTGACAAAGTGTTTTTTACCCAGGTGTGACAGATGCTGTTTCTAAACAAAACATCTCTTCTCCAGGATTGAAGGGTCAAAGGTATCATTTTACCTGATGAAAAGTAAAAGTAAAAGGATGACAGCTACAAGTTATGCCACTGATGTGCTATGGCTTTTTAAGAAAATAAAACGAATATATTAAACATATATAGTAAACATGTAATAAACCTGTGAACAGAACTCTCACATATTACGCTCATTTACCTAAATTCCAGGATCAACCATACTGACGACATGAGGAGTCTCAGGAGAGCTGACATTCTCGGTAGACATCACATCACCTGTAACCTTTAAAGCACCTGCTTCGTGAAAATCCCCCAAGTCAGGCTGGTCACACTGGCATTTGTACAGTGTGGGGGGAGATGTGAACACGGCAACACCCAGGACCCTTTCAGGAAAATTTTATGGCATGTACAGTGAGGCTTTTGGAAAGAAATCAATGGCAGTGATTTGTCACCACTTACATCAACAGAAATAATTTCAGACTTTCTTTTCCAGATCAGAATGTGCTAAGCTCAAAGTGAATAATAAATCAAATTTGAAATTTTATCTTGATACATACATCTCTGAGGATATTGTTTTTAAAGCTAACATGTATTTCTTCATTCTCTGAAGAACTAAAGTCCAATTTTATAAGTTTTCAATTATCACTGTCTTTGGTGTAACAATTACAAATGCAACATATTTGTAATAAACCTGTCAACCATGGTTCAATTCAAAATGTATCATGGGGAAATCATCTCTCATAATTGGGTAAAATCTGGTACTTTTTGTTTTTGAGAAATACTGAAGTTACCCTCACAGGATACTAAAGAATCAAACCACAGACTTGTTGCAGTTTGAGTTCAACTTTCCTTAAATGTAAGTCAAATATTAAGGAGGCTTCTCAACTATTATCTCTGCCTTTTAGAGTCAATATTGGTGTGTGACTCCTTCTCTTCAATTTTTGTCTTCTCTAAAAGAAGATTAAATTATACTTCTCTATACAGGAGAGAGGACTATCTCCCAATATTTAACCTAAATCAATCAGCCTTTTTTATTTTTATTATCTTTTTCTTACTGTCAATGGGCCTTTTGAGGTGATTGTGACACGGTTACTTTATATGTGCGTGCGCCTGTGTATCTTCATTTTTAAAATATAGAAACGAGGTTATCCCTCTGCGCACCATTCAGCTTCTCTCCAAAAGACGTGCAAAGACGATTCTGTGCAGGTTTTGTAATTCTAAACATGCTCCGTGCTGTCACCTTGAGTTTATACAACAGAGATTCACTTCATTGACTAGGTTTCCACACTTGTTCAAAGGATTCGAGATTTCAATTATTCATAATTATGTGATGATCGTTAGTGTTTGTTATGTTCGATACATTTTTTTAAATTTCAGATTGTGCCTGATACTTTTAAGCCAACATAGTTTATAACATGGATTGAGGAGTGATTATCTCTGCAGTTCTGGTGCTCCCACAGCCAATCCTTTGTGTTGTACAGCCGCAGTCCACAACCTTTTGGGCCCCAGGGAGCAGTTTCAGGGAGGACACGTTTTGCAGAGACTGGGCGGGGTGTGAGCTCTGCGCTGTCAGGCCGCAGGTGCAGACGAAGCTTCCCCGCTCACCTGCTGCTGTACGGCCTGTTCATGACAGACCACGAGGGCCGCCCTGGTCCATAGCCCTGGAGTTGGCGACCACAACTGTGAAAGTAAATTGTCTGACAGTACTGATGGGCTTTTCCCACTTAAACCAGCAAAATATTTCACTGGGATACTGATGAACTTAAAAAAGTATAAAGAATTCCAAATATAGCAGTTCACATGTATATTTAAGGAGAGGGCTGAAACCATAGTTCTACTGAACTTACCTAGGCATGAGTTTACTGTTTGCTGTCTTTTAAAATATGCTTCCCTTTGTAATTTTCATATTTATATCTTCTCTTTCTAACTACATTTTGCTTTTAGAGGGTAGAGACCTTACTGTGTGGACATTTGAATACCTCTTAAAGCAGAGTTTTATGTGTGGTAGGAATTCAATTGTCAAAGAAATAAAATCCCACTTTCCTAATGATTCTGAAAATTTACTGAGGCGTGGTGTCATCATTTTCACATGATGTTGGGAGCTCCTGATTTTAAATATCAGGATATAGTAAAACTAATTATAGTAACCTCATATTTCTTCCCATAGGCTGAAGCAATAGGGATCCAATGTGGAGACAGTCACATGAAGCAATAGTGATCCTATACGGAGATAGCCCGGTGAACACTTCCCAGGCTTAATTACTGAGTCTCCCTGGCCTTTTTATTCATTCTACACTTGATTATATATAAAATGATTGTGAAGATATATCATCTGGGAAGGTTTCAGGCATTGAAGTTCCTAATAGGAGATTCTTCAGGTGATCTTTTTATGTCAGAAATAAAACAGGTGGCAATAGACTTTAATACTGAAATATAGAATGGAAATTCTTTTAGATTGAAATCTTTCAGGAGTCATATTGACAGTTTCTTGTGAGTAGAAAGTATTAAAAATGTTTTGTTTTCTGCTTCTGGCTGAAGTTTAGTAAAGTGAATCTATTACTGTTGTTAAGACCAACTTTAATTTTGATAAAGGATTCTATTTACTGATAGCACACACTGTTTTGAAAACATTTATTAAGTCAGGTTACATATTTCCGCAATAGACTTGTTTAACATCAAAAACAAATTTTGGTATACTAGAAAATTCTTCACCCTCTTGAGCTGGAATAATGTAAAATGTCATCTCACTTTTAGATAATGGTGACATGAATCTGATCTTTTTAGTTTTCGTGGCAGAAGAAAACAAAAATCTGTGCTGTAATTTACACATTAGTGAAGTCATTTTCAGATAAGGTTGCCTAACAAAAAATAGCCCTTACTGAACGTATTTTAGTTTTTGCTTTCTTACAAGTTAAACACACACACACATGAGCACAAAGTGCTCCAAAGAGTACAGATTGATACTAGGCAAACTTTTAATTCACTAGCTTACTTGTTTTTTGTAGTTCATTATAATCAATATGTTGAAAGAGAAAAAGTGGTTTTTCATAACTGAATTTAAGACAACGCTGTCAACATTGAAATAAGATATAAAAGATATCAGAGAGAGAAACTGGTCTGATCAACTTTCATGTTTCCTACCCCAGATCTCAGCCTCCTGAAGACGTGAGTGCTATTTTTAGGACATTATCTGAACCTACTTCATGCATTCCCGATTCACTTCATTAATTCTAATCTTTACAAATGATGCCTTTTCCTCTAAGAGAAGGAGGCTTAGTCAAAAAGAAATTTGTTTGGTCAGCACATTATAGTATTAAAAAATAAACATTCTTATTTATAGGATTCTTTCAGGCTTTTTTTTTGTTCTTTTATATTCCACTTTCATTCATCTAATTTTACCTTGTATCCCTGGCAATACCGGAGTGAGGAAGCATGTAAACGTAGCTACAATGCGAGTGGAATAGTCAAAAAGAATCTGTTAGAAAAAGTAAATGCACATATTGTATATTCAGGAAAATGTCCTGACGATTACGAGTGGTGTCTGAACAAGCAGACAGATGTGTGTGTACAAGAGGGCAGCAGAAAGTGACTCTGGGTTAGAGCAATCACAGGTGCTGGTTCAACGCTTTTATCCATATTTCTTGATTTATCTTGAGTGAGCTTTCATTGCTTTTGTGAAGTAACTTAATTCTGCATCCATTTGTCTGCCTCCAGGGAGCGAGTGAGGCGAGGAAGAAGGTCTAGTCCTAGACTTTGCAAGATGCCAAAAATGAGAGATGAAAAACAGAACTGGGCCTGAGAAGGGGACCGAAAATATCACAGAAAAAATGCCACAGGGCAAGGCATCGGGACGTGAGCACACGTGCAAATTGGCAGGTGCACACACACGCACACACAGTTTCTTTTCTCCAATGCTAACACAGCCAGGCATTATTCTGGTGATATAGTAAACAAAACATTACTTTGAGAAAAAGACTCAGCTAGTAATACTCAAATGCTCTATAAATATTCACAATGGTCTGCAAGCTGGATGCTAATCCTTTCTGCCCACTAGTTTATTCCCCATGTGACTCCTTTAATACAACGAAAAAGTGACTTGACTGACTGAGCAGATAGGACGAGCACCAGGCAAGTACCAGTAAGAGATGCAGAAAAGAATGTCACCACTTTAAGAATAAAGCCATACCTCATGTCAACCTCTAAACATTTTTACACATTCTGTGATTTTGGTCAGTGTGTGGCCCCATATTTGCAGTTATAAAGCACGTAAACTGCAGACTCAATGCTTAGTGATCTTCTTGGCTGGCATAAGGCGTTGGCAAGATTTCAGCAGCCTGTGTGACATGTATATAGGAGCGTCAGTCACACACCAGGGCTGAATTCCCGAAGGCCAGGCATGACTCAAAATTGGCATCATTCAGCAACATTTTCTTAGAAGACTAAATGAAAACAGTGGAATGCCTGCTTTGCATAGATATTCAACTTCCTAGCACATTTTAAAAATTCTTTTTATTTTCTCAGCATTTTCTGTGAAATATTCACAGTGCTCTTTCTAATATTAACATTATGGAGATTCACCGTGGTCGATCACAGTCTGTGTGGCTCAGAAGCTTTTCAGAAGACAGAATCTGCAGAGTGACCCAAATGAAGAAAGTTGTAATAAGGAATTACATAAAACAGGGGACTGCCGTCATGAGGCTTTGGCCTGTATGATAAGAATCCTGAAGAACGCAGTGTTAGTAAATACGAAGAGCCAACCTTGCTTGGGGGTGGGCAGAACATCCAAAGTGGAGTTGCCCCCCAGGCTGAGACGCAGACCTTGGTGGAGAGGGCACTGCTGTGGCTGGTTGGGCAACAGAAAAGTGATTTGATTGTACTGCCATGCTGGCAGAACTTGCTAGAAATACGCCCTCTAGAATGTGCCAGAAATCTAGTTTTTAGGGTGCTGGCAGAAGATGTCCATTACGAATTACCTCTTTAAGAACCTCAAGTACAAAAACCACCTGAGACAGGTGACTCCCAAGCTGCTGCTGGGCTGTGGGGGAGCCTGAGCGCCTCGCGTGGCAGGACACAGGTGCCGTGCAGACCTCCTGGGCTGCAGGTACCTGCTGCTGGGCTGTGGGGGAGGCTGAGCGCCTTGCGTGGCAGGACACAGCCGCTGTGCAGACCTCCTAGGCTGCGGGTACCTGCTGCGGGGTTGTGGGAAGGCTGAGCACCTCGTGTGATAGGACACAGTGCTGGACACCACCGCTGGACTGCGGGTTGCTGCTGCTCAAGGCTGCGTCGACCTGCCAGTGCACACCAGAATCTGGGCGCAAACCCCTGTCTCATGTCCTTGCAGAGCCCTCTTGAGAAAGTGTAATGTCATCTAGCTGGCAGAGGAAATCACGCTTCTCCTCTTGTAGAGCAGACTGCCATGGATGTATCTGGAGCTGGGGGACAATACTTTGATAACCAGCACAGCTTTTATCTTAATAGTTTTTTTTTTTTTCTGTAGAGACAGAGTCTCACTTTATTGCCCTTGGTAGAGTGCTGTGGCCTCACTGCTCACAGCAACCTCAGGTGTTACACATGCTTGTGGGGACTCGGCGAGGCAGCTGCTATTAATAATATGTGCACCTGCCTTTGCAGCCCTTCTAAATGTCTAGAAGGCCGGGGGCCATGCTTGTAACCTCACACATTGCCCACCACACTTCACAATCCACATCCGCCTCAGCCCAGGGAAGGGCCCAAATCTTGCTATTTTCCTGTCAATTAATTTTTATAATAAAAGTAAATATTATCTCTTATCTATTACTGTTTTCAATCCTAGCATGGATTCAAAAGAAAATAGAACTTCCCCCAAAGAAAAATTACAGATGAAAGAAGGTTGTTCAGTGAAAAGTGGACAGATGCAAACAAAAAGACATTCCGCTTAATTTGTAGGGAATTTGTGCAGGTTTTCAAAGACTCTGGAAAAGGCATTATATGTAAGCACATGCTGCCACATTCCGCGTGTTTGAAGGACTGTGTTGTCAGGACAAAATAGGAGAACCGAAAAAATCTGTCTTCTCAACAAAACTTTTGTTTACAAAGTTACAACTCAGATGGATTTCATTGTAAGTTAGTGATGTGGTAGCATATTTTATAGTAAAAAGTTCAGAATGATTTACTTACTGATGGTGAGTTTATTAAGTCATGTATAGAAAGTATGGCAGATAAAATTTGCCTCCCCCAAAGGCAGGGATAGTTCTAAAATCATTTTTCTCACTAGACAGTAGCCAGAGGAATTGGAGATATTGGAAAATCTACAGAGAGAAGCCTCAGAGTAAAATCCAACTTTATGCCTTGGTGCTGGATGACAGCCCCAAATCTACAAACTCAGCTCAATGTGTCTTTTTTATTAGAGGTATTGATGATGAATAAAATATCACTGAAGAAATGGCTAAAAGAGACAATTAACTTAAGAGATTTATACAAAGCAGTAAAAATATGTTAAAGCAATTTTCTTTGTTCATTGTCAACATATCTGGTATTGCTACTGATGGTGCCTCAGCGATGGTTTGCGAGAGAGAAGGACTTATAAAAAATGAATAGACGATGTGGGATTGCCTTCCAAGACTCACGCTGGATGAAGTTCATCTTGATGAGGCACAGTACATCAAGAAAATTATGCACAAAACCTTTAAAAATGGATAACATCATGCAAATCGTCATGAAGACTGAATTTCATAAGGGCCAAGGGAGGGATTGAATCATTGCCAATTCCAGGAATTTCTTAAAAATATTGATGCTGACTGACGATGGCAGCGTTATGGACTTTTCAGAAGTAAGACAGCTAAGTTGAGGCCAAATGTTGAAAGGCTTTTATGATTTGTGATATGTTATCAAGCTGTTTATGATGTCAAAGATCAAATTTGTGCCAGAACTAAAAAATGGCTCACAAATTTATTAATTTTAGTGGGTTTGAGTGCTCATTTAAATGAGTTAAATATGAGTCCTTAAGATGAAATACAACTTATCCATACAATGCTTCAAACCATAACAGCGCTCCATAACAGCTGAAATTATGGCAAGCTCAAACTCAGGCAGGCAATTTTATGTATTTCAATACAATGGTTGAACACAGTCCTGTGAACAGTGAAAAATATTCAGCCTTGCTTTTTGACTTGATATAAGAATGTGAAAACAGATTTTAAAGTTTTCAGGAAAATAATCAGTATTTTGCTACATTTGTGACTTCCTTTTTTTTTTTTTTTTTTTTTTTCTGGGGTGGGTTTTAACCGGCCCCATCTGGCTTATGGGGCTGGCACCTGGAGTACCTTTGAGCCACAGTCACCGCCTGTGACTTCATTTCTAATCAATACAAATGTTACCTGCCACTTTTTGAACGGAACAAACAGAGCTGCAATCTGACATTCAACCTAAAGAAAAACTTGACCATGTCTCCTTAGTAGACATTTATAGGCACTATCTTTCCAGAGACAAATACTTCTTGATTCAAAATCACGCCTTCTACACGTTATTTTGTGTTGGAAGTGCCTACATATGCTGGCGACTGTTTTCAAGAATGAAGCGTATCATGAGTAAAATTAGAGCCCACAAATCTGATGGGCACCTTGAGAACTCACTGAGAATTGCAACTCCTTCCTTCAAACCAGAGACTGATGCAGTAGTTTCTCAAACACAATGTCAAATACATTGCTAGTTTTATGTTGTCCACTTTTCTTTTACTTTCATAATAAAAAATTAAAAGAAGAAGACGGTTTATTGCTTAGATATGCACATTTTCCATATTATTGATCTCAGACTTGGGACCTGCTTGATGATTTTCAAAGACCCTCTGAACGGGCTGCTGGCTAATGAGGACCAGTACAGGAGGACTTTTTTTGCTTATCTGTGGTCTGTGGTGGCAGATATCATGGAAATTATTCATGGAATTTTTTTCCTTTATTTTGCTCATCAGCTTTCATTAGAGTTTTTGTATTTAATATGTGGCCCAAGACAACTCTTCTTCCAACGTGGTCTGGAGAAGTCAGAAGGTCAGGCACCCCTGCTTTACACAGTGTCTGCGTGTGACGGAATAGCACATGTGCCCCATACACATGTAGAACTATTATTTTTCAGTGAAAACATTAAAACATGTGAAATTAAATGCCAAAAAATAAAGCCGAAACCAAACAAACAAAAGGCAGCAAAAGAGGTGAGAATGTTTTGCTGACAGTTTTCCTGGACCTCTGCAGTGTCTGATAGGGAAAGGAAGGTCTTTTTTCCTTTTTATTCCTTTCCTTCCAAACTTAGGTCTGCAGTAGAACATGATCGGTGTGGATGGCGCCTCTCTTGTAAGTTTGGTTTGGGTGTCCCCATTTGTTGATTCTTTCCCTTTCATGGACACCTGTTGTTTACCTGTTCGTCCCATTTTTGAACACTTGACTTGGCTTGTGCTGTAGGGAGCGATTAGGCTATTTGGGGTGTGTGTGAAGCACAAGGTTGGGGGCCCCATAAGAATGATATGATCAGAAGAAATGTGGGCTGGCCCTCATCTGCAGCTAGCAAACCGACTATTGCCAAATCTCAAGGGATTATTGGAGTCCTGTTTTCTTTTAGCTGTCTTTGGAGGAAGCTCTGGATTTTGCTTCTTTGCACCTTTCTGGAGATGCCTAGTGCATCTTGGTTAAGTTACAACAGGCTTATTGGTTTTGATTCTGAATCATTTGCCAGATACATTTAGTTTAAAAAACATTAAAAAGAAGTCTGGAATATTTGCTATTTTTCCTGGATGAAATCTGACAAAAGATTGGAAAAGATTTTTTTTAGAGGTCTGTCAGAGTCAGAGGTTGCGTAAATTAAAAACTAATATTTAGACTATAATGTTTTTTATTTTTTTGTAGAGACAGAGTCTCACTTTGTCGCACTTGGTAGAGTGCTGTGGCGTCGCAGCTCACAGCAACCTCCAACTCCTGGGCTTAGGGGATTCTCTCGCCTCAGCCTCCCGAGTAGCTGGGACTACAGGCGCCCACCACAATGCCCGGCTATTAGACTATATTTTTTAAGGTTTCTGCTCAGTCTACAGAATTCTACTTCTCACATGGGAACTTCAAAGTTCTAGCTACCAAGGAACCTAAAAGATACTTCTAGCAACCCTGAGATCTGAGGAACACAGCAAGGGCAGCACTGACTCCTGCATGGAGCCCGTGTCTTCCTCCTGGCACTCTCATTTTGCAGGTGGGCCCTCTCAATCTACAGCCCACTCTCTTTCACATTGAGTTCTCTGATCTCTTTGGCTTTTGGAGGTACCAAGGTCGATTTTATCCTGTGAAAAGACTTGGCCTTTAGGTGTGTGATAACCATAGTGTTGCTGGTAAAATTGCAGTTTTAAGGGAACTGGCGTATTTATGGTTACAATGAATGACCTGCACTATGGAGGGTGAGGTCTGGCTTCTTATCCTCCTTGTTTCTTTGCATATTTATAGAAGAAAAGCCTCAGATTTTTGACTGAGTCAAACAAAAACTGATAGTAAATGGCAATTTGGTTATAGAAAAAATCAGTAGCTCATTTGATTAAGGGGACCTCAGAGCCAAAGCCATGCCCTGACAATGGACGCAGTTGGCTTGTGCACTTGAAGCTGTCGGAGCCCTCACCAGTGAGGGAGACGTACTGGGAAACTTAGCACTGCCGGACCCGCATTGAATCCTGCATCACCCAGAGCTGTTGGCGTTTCTCTCGGGGGCTTTTGCTTTTGCAGGATTCGACATAGATATGGGATCCTTGATTTCTGGAGATCTAGAGACTCTGCCTTACAGCTGTGCTTGTGTTTTTCATGTATGATTATTAGGCCCTGAAGCTGTAAATGCTATGTCAGAGACTTCATTCATTGATGTGCTCTACCCTACACTCGGCATAGCTCAGGTAAGAAACAAAAACTAGTGATAAGAAGCCATCTACCTAACTCTATTGGTCTCCAAAGGTCTTCAGCTAATGATTTTGAATGATATTTGGATATTCACTAGGCTCTCATCTGTATTCAATTCAACTGTTTCTTATAAAAGCCCATAATAAATTTCTATGATTGTTACCTTGGCATCCATTTTTGAACCTTCCCGTGTGTTTCATCTAACTGACACACCTGAAAACGAAATCTCCCCTCCTCACCTCTCTCCTAGACAGAGGCCGTGCTGATGCACCTGTCAGGGAGGGCTGCAGTCTAGAGCCACTGTCCAGATAAAAACTTTAAGAATAAATTAGAAGACTCAGCACCTGTGGCACATGCACCGAAGCTGGCAGGTTCGAACTCGGCCTGGGCTAGCTAAAGGACAATGACAACTGCAAAAAAAACCCCCCAAAACAAAAAAACCAACAACAATAGCCAGGCATTGTGGCAGGCGCCTGTAGTCCCAGTTACTTGGGAGGACGAGGGAAGAGAATTGCTTAGGCCCAAGAGTTTGAGGTTGCTGTGAGCTGTGATGCCACGGCACTCTACCGAGGACGATGCAGTGAGACATTGTCTCAAAAAAAAAAAAAAAAAAAAAAAAGAAGAAGAATAAATTAGGAAAACATGCAATGAATCCAGTTTTAGTAGAAATTAACATTTCCTCCATTCAAGTGAGCTTTGGAAACATTCAGACCTGAAATCAAGTCCTCAGATTTCATAAAATTGATCTCTGATAACAGGCAATATATCTTAACCTCTTTCTTGGAGAGAAAATAAAATAAAATAGAAACTAAATTAAATAAACTTTAGTGTATGTGACCTGAGATAATCCTTGGCAAATAAAGCTAGATTTAAATTTGTCCGTATGTAACAATAGAAATTTTTTCAAAACTGTCAGCGTGTGTGTGTTCCCCTGGGTTTGCTGGTCAGGCAGGATAGTGCTGTCACTAGCAGATGCTTAAAGATCAGGGAACTATAAATGCAACCCCAGGCAGACCACAGAAATGAATTGTTTGAACTGTTTGGCTCAGCACCTGTAGCTCAGTGACTAGGGCACCAGCCACTTACAGCAGAACTGGCGGGTTCAAACCCAGCCCAGGCCTGCCAAACAGCAATGACAACTACAACCAAAAAATAAAAATAGCTGGGCATTGTGGTGGGAGCCTGTAGTCCCAAGCTACTTGGGAGGCTGAGGCAAGAGAATCTCTGAAGCCCAAGAGTTTGAGGTTGCTGTGAGCTGTGATGCGTGGCGCTCTACCAAGGATAGTGAGACTCTGTCTCAAAAAAAAAAGAAGTGAATTGCTTAATTACTTAGCACATGTAGATTATACAAGTAAAATTTAAAAAAAAATGCTTTTCTCTTTTTTTGCTTCTAAGATGTTTTTTAATCCTTGCCTAATTTATTACTGAGCTGAATCTATAGGAACTGACTGCTGGCCTTCGGGGCAGTCTTTTTCTTTTTTTTACATATACATGTGTTTATTTGGTTTCCACTTTTTGCCTTCACAGAATTAAAAAGGCTTAAAATTTAATAACTATAACAATGTTTAAGGTAAGAACTAGAAACAAAAACCTCATAAAGAAGGAACATTCAGAAAAGAAATCAGACGATTGCTGCAATGAAATATTGAGCAATAATAATAATAACAATGCAAAAAAAGGTAACATTCACATTGTCAAATAAGAGTATGTGTATCATAGAATGCTTTGACTCTGAGGGTCAGTATGGAGTCATCAGTTAACTTCTTATTATTTTGGGGGGTCAGTCTTACATCATCTTGCTGTAAGCTGTGTCTCTAGTTTTACCACTTGGATACTGAGAAATGGACAGACGGTTAAGGCAAAGCGTGGGACATGTGTCTACCTGCAGTCTCTTGGCCACCAGGCCCAGGACAGGCCATGCCCGGTATGTCTGGATCCCATGTCCAGTGTTTCAAAGGCCTTGATTAGAAGAAGGCTGGTTGGTGTAGAGTTAGGTTAGTGTTGCTTTTTCAAAAATAACCTAAATGGCTAGCTTTGTTGTCACTGAGATATTCAACTATAATTGTTGCATTTGAATGATGAATAAATTAGATAAATGTAAGTGAGATAAACATTTATAATTAAATGATCATAGTTTCAAAATCTTTTCAGTAATTTAAAATCTAAAGGTCATGTTATGTAAAATTAAGTAATAGATATTTAAGCAATGTCTGAGTCATTTCTGAATATGTTAAAATACTGAAACAATTATATTAAACATATCTTTAAGTTTATATACTTTGGCATCTTATATTTATTATGGCATTAAAAAGCTAACTATATCAATATAGCTTAATAAACAAAAATTTGAGAAAACCTATCCTTCTAAAAATTATGTAATGATGTTAGTCTGTAGAGAACTGACTTATAATTGCTATGAATTAAAAGTCTAATTAATATAAGTGCTTAAAACTAATAGATATAGGGCGGCACCTGTGGCTCAAAGGAGTAGGGCACCGGCCTCATATGCTGGAGGTGGTGGGTTCAAACCCAGCCCTGGCCAAAAAAAAAAAAAAAAGTTATTTTGTATAGAGACTGTATAAGACTTTATGCTATAAGATATAAGAATGTGTTCTTGTTGAAAAGAATGATTTTCCTCTAGTTTAACAATTACACTACAGGTTGACTCAAAGTGAAGAAACAGATAAAATTGAATGTATATAAAAAGTTAAAAACAATGAAAAATGTGAGAGGTTTCAAAAGGTCTTAAAAATTTTGTTTAGTCAAAACTTAAAAGATTAGGTAGATTTATTTAAAAATTTTTATTAAAATTAGCTTTAATATTAACAACTCAAACAAAAATAAAATTTGGTTTTCTGTTTTGAACAAGATTTTCATGTGGTATTAATAAGGGATGGTAAAAGATTTCTATTCACCTTTGAATAAACTGCAAAAAGGGAACATGAAAGGAGACAGAAACAGATTCTATAGGCATTACGCTGTCTTTATTTGGTTCTTTTCATTATGTGAAAATAGTATCTTCTGTATCTAAAGGTAAAAAATTTTGTTTCTTAAAATGTTTTAATTATCACTCTGCTCAAATTAATGGCTATTATTTTATAATGATCTGTGCTATAAATCTTTGACATATTCAATAATCTTCCAAAAGTCAAATTTTGAATTATAGATTAAGTCTTTTTGACCTCAAACTAACTTTGGTTTTTTCCAGAGTTTTTCAGTTTCCCTGGAACATCTGAAAGAAAGAAAATAAAACAAATAGGCTTAGTTAATAAGGGAAGTATTAAATATGAAATAATGTTTAGCTTTGAGTTATATTTGTATGTATTTTCTATTACCATGTGCTCCAAAATTGTGAGAGAGTAAATCATTGTATCAGTAATAATTATGGTTATGTTAAGTTATTGTAGGCCACAGAAAATAACCAAATTTTCTTGTCAATTTCTTCTTTAACCATGGACATTTTGGTCTTGTTCATAGTTTATTGCTTTATTTTAATATTCTTTCTGAAAGTATTTACAGTTAACTACCATTCAATCTTTGCTTGTTTTAGTAAGGGGCCTTGGAAAGTACCTTTAATACAAATTTCTGATAAATTTAAAGTAACATAACAGGTCTAGTTAAAAATTCCAGAACTCTAATTAAAAAAAAAAACAAAAAAACATGGATTCATATTGTGGTACATATATACCATGGAATACTATGCAGCCTTAAAGAAAGACCGAGACTTTACCTCTTTTGTGTTTACATGGATGGAGCTGGAACATATTCTTCTTAGCAAAGTATCTCAAGAATGGAAGAAAAAGTAGCCAATGTACTCAGCCCTAATATGAATCTAATTTATAGCTTTCATATGAAGGCTAAAACCCAATTATAGCTCAAGAATACAGGGAAAAGGGAAAGGGAGGGGAGGGGATGGAGGGAGCACAATTAGTGGGATCACACCTACGGTGCATCTTAGCAGGGTACTGGTGAAACTTATTAAAGGTAGAGTATCAATGTCTTTATATAGTGATCAAGAGAATGCCATGAAGGCTATCTGTAACAGTACAATCAAAATATTTCTGATTGTATATGAAGCACATTGTGCCCTATGATTGCACCAATGTACACAATTATGATTCAATAAAATTATTAAAAAAAATTGCTAACCTGACATCAAATAGAGGAGAATTAATAACCTGGGACTGAGCTGATGAAGGATTATGATTTTTTAATGACTTTTTGTTGGAAATATTGCTGATTCTTTTTATGTTTTGTTTTCATAGTTGAGACTTTTTTAAATCTTAGGTTATCTATAGCTATATAGCAATTTAAAAATTTTTCAAAGAGAATTAAAACATTTGTCTCTCTATGTGACGACCCCCCCCCCCAAATTCAGAAACTATGCATGACTATTATTTTATGGCAATATTGTTATTGGCACAAGTTCAGTAAGAATCTACTCATGCTATAACAGGACAATTTGAAACACTGGCTATTTTACTAAGGCCTAGAATGGAATGCCATATTTTAAGATATAAGCAGACTGCTTTGAGGAACTGAGGATGACTCAGTGGAGCCCACAAAACCATCCCTTGGAAAAACTGACTTGGTTTCTTGTCTACACAATTTCTTTATAGGATTTCTAGGGTTGTGGGAGTAAAGACTGTCTCTTTTGACAAGTCCAAGAACTTTAATGTATTTTGAGGGCTCTTAAGAAGAGAAGAATTCACCTAATTTATACAGGTATTAAAACAAAGTTTGAGGGTGAGTCAAATCCTTGACTTGTTCTGAAGACTCCAAAGGCTTTTAAAAGTATAATTAGCTGTTTAAATGAATTGGCTTAGTCTTGAGACTGAGACGCTGCTTCAGGGGCTTATGAGACAATCTACCGGGCCAGTTACTGGGATATGAACGTTTGTGGGGAAGTTTCTGATAAGGGAATGCTGAGGCTCAGAAAAATGATACCCCAGAGTAAAGGTCTAAGAAGCGGCCTCATAAATTCCCTCCCACTTTCCCCTGCCTTCCTGTCTCTCACCCTTCATTGTTCCCTGAGGCTAGTTATAGAAATTAGAATCCCTTTTACTAAGGTGGATCATAGAAATCAGATCCGTTTTCCAAAGTCAGCCATAAAGCCTAAAAATATTACCCTGACCCCCTTCCTCAAACTTTTTGTGTAACAGCTAACCTTAAAGAAACTAAGGCCTTCATTCAAGAGAAGTCCTACTTCATACATGGGAGGAAGAAATGGTACATAGGAGAGACCTGACCAAATTAAACAGAAAGGCCTTGCTGAGTTTTCTCCCTCTGTTTATTAACAGTAGATCATGCCATTTTAATCCAATCATAGTTCTGCAGAGCTGTCTACACTTCATTGAACCTTATCATAAAAATAGTTTCCTTGTATCATGGAGTCTTCATTCTGATGGGTTCTGTGTCATGAAACCTATGACCAAATCATTTATTATGCTTTTATCCTCTTTATCTGGCTTCATTTAGGGACATATGGGGAGAATGGATTCTCCTCATTTTATTACTTATAGTCACTTAATTACCACTATCAATTAAAGACTATAAATAGATTTTAAAAGACCCTAATGGTGAACATTAAAATGATAGCATAATATTGACCACTTCTAAATAATTTCTGAAAATATTTATGCATATAAAAATATGTTGCTAAGATTATAAGAATATTTACCAATCTCAATAAATTTGTAATTCATTTAGCTCACTCATCATTAACTTAGAAATTAAGCAACTTCTTAATTTTTATAGTCTTCATTTTATAGTATCCATAAAATGAAATCTGTAAATATGTTTGTATCTCATTAGGTAAAATTTCTTTCGACATTCATATAAAATGTGAACTTACTAAATGCAACGTCTATTCCATGGTTAAGCCATTATCCTATTCCAGACAAAGGAGTGTAGAATGATCATCTCAAACTTATTGCCACTAAAAGGAAAATTTTTGTTTAGTCTTCCACGCTATTACTCAGACACTTTTTGACACATAGAATAGTCATTCAACCAGTGCTCTCACTTGCATAGTTACAATTACACTTGGGGAAGATTTGCTGGGGTCCTCAAGCTATTTGACCTTTCAGAGCT
Source organism: Arctocebus calabarensis (assembly GCA_963573935.1). Classification (NCBI taxonomy): domain Eukaryota; kingdom Metazoa; phylum Chordata; class Mammalia; order Primates; family Lorisidae; genus Arctocebus; species Arctocebus calabarensis. Next base: position 30,068 of record CAUYON010192057.1, read on the forward strand.
TCTTGTTATTTTTAGAGAATAGTAATTTCGGGTTCTGGGCCTGAAGCCCAGGACTCTATATCTTAACCTCTAATTTAAATTAGTCATTCTGTGAAATTATTCATGTCACTTAACCTTCCTCTTTAGCATCTCAACCTCTAAAGAGAAGGCACTTTTATTCACTGTTTGTGCCCTAATCAATATCATTGTATTTTAAAATACCGTCCAACCTTTAAAGAAAGGCTGAAGTCATACTTTGTAAGCACTTTTCTTCAGATTGCGTTTTTCCTTTCTTAAAACCAGTGCTAATGCGACAAGGAGGAAAACACTTTCTAAGATGGTACTCCCTTGACATTCCTGGCTTATGAAAGACAATGATTTCACGTAACAGAGTGCCAGGAATGCCTCTGGGCTTTATATTAATTTGTGAAACATTCCTTTCATTATGTTTCCTGTTCAAAAATTATGCACATTTGAATCAAAGCCCAACAACAGTGTCTAGTAACTGAAAAATATTTATTTCTCCTTGGAAATCATACCTGCTTAATTGCCTAATCTTTTGGGAACACAACCAAGGCCTGCAGTAAGTCTTTTGTTGCAAAAAAAAAAAAGAGAGAGAGAGAAATAATTTGGTGCTGAGGGGAAACAACTCCCTCACTTCCGGACCATCTTGTCACATTTTGAATTGCCCTACTAACCTGCCATTGTCATCTGGTTTTATGGCATTAGAGTTCATGTCACATGATAACCCCAAGGCAGGGGGTTCTTTGTTATACCTCTTTGTATTTCCACTCTATCATGTTCCATCTTGCTCTAGCTTATTCATATTCTGGGAGTAATGGGGTGAAGTTAATATAAGACATTTAACTCTCAATTACTCAGGGACTAATTATACAGTCTATTGATTGCTTGGTCCAGCCTCTGCTTTTTCTGTCTTTTAAAGGGTGGTTGACTGCCCATTAGCACTTAAACCAGACCAGGAAGGGGTGGAGAGGGAAAGTGATAAAATTCAAATCTATCTATTTTGCAGCTTATTAGCAGGGCTAGTTAAGAGCTTAGGCGCATGGCAAAAATGTGGTTTAGGGACACCTGTAGATTTAATTTGGTCTTACTTTTCCTTGTCATCTCTTACCATGGATAATTGAGTTGGCTCCATTACTTTATGTTTGTATAGTTATTTCTCAGAAGTGGGTCTTTTTATTGCTTTGGAGCAGTGGCTTAATTGGCACTTAAGACATTTGAGGGAGCTATGGGTAAGCTATTAAACTCAATTTTTCAAATAAGGAAACCAAGACACAGAGGATTCAAATGGGAAAAGGCCCCTTGGTGGAATGAAGGGCAATAGTAATCTTTCACTACTTGGTCTGAGTTCACGGGCACACAAAAAGGGTAGAACCCCAAGTGCAATGTCATCCTGCCCAGTAGTTCTCCTCACTGCTGTTTGGATCGCAGATGTATCCACCAAGGGTGCTGATTTCACAGGGTTGGCTTGGAGTTTTCTGTCTTAGTTATGCTACTTCTTCCAGATGACTGAGTGTAACCTGGGAGAATGTATGGAACATGGTTTATGCTCAGTAAAGAGTCAGTTTAATTTTAATTGTAGTCATAATAGTTGTCATGGTAATAGTATCACTAGCAATGAAGTTTCTGAGCTATTTTTAATATTTCGGAAAGAATAAATAAAATCATAGTGGTGAAAAGAAAATATAAACGATTAATTAATGTACTTATTTGTAATATATTCTCAAAATGCGATTGTTTGAATTTTCTGTTGTAGTTGAAAGTTTGAGAATCAATGATCCAGTGCAATTTCTGTATTTTATAACTACAAAGATACATATCCAAAGAGTACAATTATTCTCCTAAGTTCACTTAAGGATAGGCACCAATGAGTTATCAAATGTAGGACTTGGTGACTCCTAACGTAATCTCACAATTACACTGATGTTAGATCATCAATGGCTTAATTCCTAGAATCTACAAGTGATTTCTTTGAGAAAGAAATCTTAGAAATCTTTCACTGCATAATCCTCATGCCTGTGTTCCTAATTTCTTGATTGGAAATGGGACAAAGAAAAATCTTTTATGAACCCAAAGACTTGCAGGAAATGATAATGTCAGCAAATCTTTACGTGGGTCAAGCAAAATGCAAGGGCTAAAATCACAGGTGGTGTGGTGGCAGAGATAGTTGCCTGGCTATCAAATTTCAAGTGCCCCCTTAATAACAGAGAGATATTGGTGGAGTGTAGTTGCATAACCAGAACTACACACCACAGCTCTGTTTTCATTCAGGTGTGGTTGTGGGAGCTACTTTTCACACATAGAGTATCAGCACAAGTAATATATGTCATTTCAAAGGCACGTCTGTCAGAAGGTAGATAGGCCTGTTCCATATGTTTTCTTCTTCCATCACCTGCTGCAGAAAACTCCCATGCCCTGGGTCTATAATGCCTTATAGAAGAGCTGCAAGACAGGTGTGTCCTGGGTCCCTGAATCACTACATGGAAGAAAGCAGTAACTTTCACATGAATATCTGTATTGAATTTCTAAGTAAAATAGCTTTTATCACCATAAGCTAATGACTTAGTGGCAGGTATGCTGATACCACTGCATATATTATTTTCAAAATATTTGTTCACAATACATGAGATAGCTACAATCTCCAAATCATAATATATATGTGTGTAAGTATTATATTTTCTTATAAGAAAATTCTGTTTGGCATGAATGTTTGCTGCTTATTTTGAAAAAGGTTTCGTGTAGTTCTTTGATAAGGAGTTTCTATTAATTCCCTCAGTAGTGGTGAAGTATATACTTACAAAATTATTCTCAAATAATAATTTATCCTGGAAAACAAAATAAACTACATTTCAAGTGTTTTGAATTGAAAACAATAGTGAGCAGGGCATTCCAAAGAACAATGCCAAGTCTGAAAGAAAGTCTGATGCCAAAGAAATCGAACATGTACCTTTTAACATGTGGAAGATGATTTCATAGTGTCAGTGTTATGAAATTTACGCCAATTTCTAAGATTTCTTCCTCAAAGTGAAATCAAATTTGTAGATTTTGTTTTCTTTTCTTTATTTTTACTTCACGGTTGTCTCAAATTTGTGTCAATGTTCATTGTTCCATCTATTCCCCATTTCATCATATGTTCATACACAAAGATACAAACACATTTCAAAAGACAAAATACTAATCTAGCTACTCTGCCCCCAGTTCTCCATCTATTTTTCCTTTATCATTTTAGCTAAACCCTCATGCCAGAGCTTCCTTCATGGCCTTCAATTTCTACCAGTCTTTCTTCCCATTGATTCAACTTTTAATCTCAGCAGATCTTTAGGAGTTTAACCAGTTCCTTTTCCATAAGTACCAGGCAGAGGATTTGAACTGACTTAAAGAAGTGAGTTTTGAGCCAAGAACCTAAGGGTGGCTCTGCTGGGGTAGTCTCATGTTTAAACATTATGCTTGGTTAGGGATGATGGGCAGTTCTCCAGCAGGGCAGCATCCGCATTCCATGGCTGTAAATGGGAGCAGATTTACCAGCCACTCCGGGATGTGACATTGTGCACGATGTCATCTGAGATGTGCGTCTACTTTCTCTCCAGTTCAGTCGCCTCGTGCCTTTTACAGAGTTGGCCCTGAGAAGGGTCAAAGCCAATGTTTTCATATACTGTAACTCCTAAATTCCATATTTTAAAATACATTTATTATATATATATATAAAATTGAGCAAAATTATTTTACTAATGGTTTACCATATTTGCCAAATGTTGATTTTATATGATTTTTACTATATACACATATTCAGATACTAATTTCTGAGTAAGATGTGGGAATTAGGGTCCATTAGAGTTGGAAAAAACAGATGATACTTCATGTTGCTTTTGTAAGCCCAAAGTCCTAGTGAGAGTTCCTTCTTCCCTCTTTCCCTCCCTCCCAGTGAGTCCTAGTGTAACAACTAAGCCCCCACCCCTACACTAAGCCCCCTATCCCAGCCCCTAAACCCCCAACCCATAGCCTTCAAAGAGGAAGAGGTTTGTGTCTTGGCCCCAACCCCTGCAAGGGTGGAGGAGCCAGAGTCCGGAGAAGAGATAAGCAGGGAGGTATGCGCCCTTAGTTCCTCGGAAGCTTACCCAACTCCTATGCCCGTTCCTT
>CAUYON010192063.1:0-22791 GCA_963573935.1 Arctocebus calabarensis
CCTGTGGTCCCAGCTACTTGGGAGGTGGAGGCAAGAGACTCGCTTGAGCCCAGGAATTGGAGGTTGCTGTGAGCTGTGACGCCAGGGCACTCTATCCAGGGTGACAGCTTGAGGCTCTGTCTCAAAAAAAAAAAAAAAAAAAAAGTATAGATTAATCAGGACACAATTATAATGAGAGGGACTTTACCTAACAAATGCAATCAATGCAACCTGGTTCATTGTGCCCTCAATGAATCCCCAACAATTAAAAAAAAAAAAAAAAAGAAACTCATTCAAGAAAAAACAAACAACTTAACCTACACTGAAGCTAATTTAATAAATAATAGACACATTAGAAAAATATAAAATAATGTAATTAATAAATAATATGCCCTTTGCCATGCATTCCAAAATTTAAGTAAGGACTGATTTTTTTTTGGCTGGGGCTGGGTTTGAACCCACAACCTCCAGTATATGGGGCGGGCGCCCTACTTCTGAGCCACAGGCACTGCCCAATAAGGACTGATTTTTCAAAGTTACCATTGAAATTATAAAAATAGGCTTGGCACCTGTGGCTTAACAGGTTAAGGCACCAGCCACGTACACCTGAGCTGGCGGGTTCGATTCCAGCCCGGGCCCACCCAACAACAATGGTGGCTGCAACAAAAAAATAGCCAGGTGTTGTGGCGGGTGCCTGCAGTCCCAGCTACTTGGGAGGCGGAGACAAGAGACTCGCTTGAGCCCAGGAATTGGAGGTTGCTGTGAGTTGTGATGCTACAGCACTCTACCCAGGGTGACAGCTTGAGGCTCTGTCTCAAAAAAAAAAAAGAAATTATAAAAATAAAGCCTTTCTGAAATTCATTAAAAAAAATAGATTAATATATATTCTAAGCTCAGGTTACACATGCACTGGCACTAAAAGCTGTATTTTAAATTTTATTATATGTAATTTAAGTTTACATAATTTTGGCCAAAATATGACCTTCCAATGTTTGTTTTCTTTGTCTTTCTTCCTCTTGATTTTTTTTTAAACTTTATTCAAATTAATATGAGGGTACAATATTTAGGTTACATTGTTCTCACTTCCAGGGTAAAATTCCATTTGTAGAAGAGCCCCTCACGGGGGGTGAAGGGGGGTGTTATACACTCTCACAATGTCTCTCTCATTACGTGAGATCCCACTACCTCATGCCTTCCCTCTCTCTGGCATTTGTCCTCCCCCCTCCCGCTTCCCTCTACCCATGAAATGGACCTATAATAGTGTTTTATTTTTCTTAGGAACATCTAATTGTTTATATATTGAGTTAATACTAGTATGGAGTACACTGGATATTCATCTTTCCATTCTTGAGATACTTTACTAAGAAGAATGTACTTCAACTCCATCCAGCTAAATGTAAAAAATATAGTCTCCATCTTTTTTAATGGCTGCATAATATTCCATGGTATACATATACCACAGTTTGTTGATCCATTCATGGGTTGATGGGCACTGAGGTAGGTTGCTTCCATGACTTGGCTATTATGAATTGAGCTGCAATAAACATTCAAGTGCAAATGTCTGTGTGGTAAAATTTTTTTTTTTTTTTTTTGTAGAGACAGAGTCTCACTTTATTGCCCTGGGTAGAGTGCCGTGGCGTCATATAGCTCACAGAAACCTCCAACTCCTAGGCTTAGACGATTCTCTTGCCTCAGCCTCCAGAGTACCTGGGACTACAGGCACCCGCCACAATGCCCATCTATTTTTTTGTTGCAGTTTGGCCGGGGCCAGGTTTGAACCCACCACCTTCGGTATATGGGGCTGGGGCCCCACCCATTGAGCCACAGACACCACCTGTAAAATGATTTATGTTCTTCTGGGTAGATACCTAGCAATGGGCTTGCAGGGTCAAATGGAAGGTCTACATTTAGATCTTTGAGGATTCTCCATATTTCTTTCCAAAAGGGCTGCATTAGTTTGCAATCCCACCAGCGTGTACGAGTGTTCCCTTCTTTTGTTTTTTTTTCTTTGAAATGGGAGTCTCTCTGTTGCTCCAGCTAGTATAGTGGCATCATCAGAGTTCACAGTAACCTCAAACTCCTGGCTTCAAGAGGTCTTCTTGCCTCAGCCTTCCAAGTAATTAGGATTACAGATGCATATCACCATACCCAACTAATTTTTTTTCCCTGTTTTTTGTAAAGATGGGGTCTCACTGTTGCTTAGGCTGTTCTTGAACTCCTGAGCTCAAGCGATTCTCCAGCCTCAACATGAACCACATGTTTTATTTTGTTTTAATTTAAGATGGGCTCTTGCTATGTTGCCCAGGCTTGTCTTGAACTCCTGGGTCACAGAATGTTTTTAAGTGTGAGTTCACTGCATATTCAAGTAAATGTATTTGTATCTGATAACAATTCAAGTATTATGTATTTGTATCTGATAACAATCAGAATTCTCATTACTCTTCCTTAGATGTAAAACTTAAGATCTCAGGGCAGCGCCTGTGGCTCAAGGAGTAGGGCGCCGGCCCCATGTAACAGAGGTGGTGGGTTCAAACCCGGCCCTGGCCAAAAACTGCAAAAAAAAAAAAAAAAGAAAAGAAAAGACTTAAGACCTCAGCAGGGGCCTTGGCGCCTGTGCTCAGCAGCAGCTAGGGTGCCAGCCACATACACTGGAGCTGGCAGGTTCAAATCTGGCCGGGGCCTGCCAAACAAAAATGACAACTTCAACCAAAAAATAGTCAGGTGTTGTGGCAGCTGCCTGTAGTCCCAGCTACTTGGGAGGCTGAGGCAAGAGAATCGCTTAAGCCCAAGAGTTTGAGGTTGTTATGAGCTGTGACACCATGGCACTCTACTCAGGGCGACATAGGAGACTCTGTCTCAAAAAAAAAAAAAAAAAAAAAATTTGGCAGGGAACTATTTCATACTCAAAACATTTAATTTCCTTTTTGACATTAAAGAAATTGTGTTTACTAAAAAAAAAAAAAGAAAAACAAAACTAAGAGACAAGGCACTTCTATTTCTATAAGATGATGCTCCCTTTTCCTAAAACAGAATGCTTAATTTGAATTCATTCAGAAATTGACTCAGGAATAAGTTGTTTTTTTGCATAGTTGCATTATTTTATTTTGGAATGACATGAATTTTCAGTAAATTAGGAACAATTATTGTTCAATATAAACAAAGAAATATGTTCATAAATCAATGAAAAAAGCAACTATATATTAATAATAAATTTTTATTATCCAAAGCTATCTTCTTTGCCCTTCTAATCTACACTGAAAAAAAAAAATCAGGTAGCCTATATATGGCAAATATAGTCATAAAAATTTTGCTCAAATTTTCCTAGAAATAGTCCAGAACAATCATCTAAAACTGAATTAGCAACACTAATATGGGTTTTAACTGTCAGAAATGCAATAATTAATTCTCCTAATTAAGGTGATAATGAGAAGTCAGGTTATCATTGAATCTGACTTCTCATTCTTAAATGACTGACTCCAACATAAAATCCTGTAGACTGAGCAATGAAAATGGAATGTTAGCAGAAAATCTTGAGCATGCTGTAAGGCACTTGAGAATAATATGACATCTTAAGTGCAATACATAGCTCCTTTTGGAAACAGCAAAAGCAAGGACAACTTCAAGAGCTCACTGGCTAAGTGAGTCATGGGGATTTCTAGAGGCAGTATAGTAAAGCCAAAGTCCATTCCACACAGTATTGATTTTTGACCAAGAGGTACATTAAGGAGCATATATATATATATATATATATATATATATATATATTTTTTTTTTTTTTCCCCCCAGAGCAACTGGTATCTCTATCTCTCAAGGGGGAAAAAAATTCAAATAGAAATGTATATGCTGCTTCAGCGCCTGTGGTTCAACGGGCTAAGACGCCAGCCATGTACACCTGAGCTGGCGGGTTCAAATCCAGCCTGGGCCCGTCAAACAACGACGGCTGCAACCAAAAACATGGCCAGGGGCTGTGGCAGGCACCTGTAGTCCCAGCTACTTGGGAGGCAGAGGTAGGAGACTCACTCGAGCCCAGGAATTGGAGGTTGCTGTGAGCTGTGATGCTACCGCACTCTATCTAGGGTGGCAGCTTGAGGCTCTGTCTCAAAAAAAAAAAAAAAATGTACATGCTTGGAGTTCCCAGCCCTAAAGCTTTTACTTCAGTAAGACACTTGTACTTTGCAGCCTAAGTTGAGAAGTCTCACCATCAAGAAACTTTATAGCCTGAATATTAATTTCTCTAACATTATTCTACATTGTCTGATATAATGAGTATGTATACTTCCTTTCTACAACTTTCCGCACCTTTAACTAAAGTTTGATTCTGTGCAGAGCTAAGTACCTAACTTGTAAAGAAACATATAAATCAGAAATTGTCAACTCAGAGCTGGGCAAGTTGGGTACCAATTTATGAAAATCTTTTGACAATGAAAAGAACCCATTAATAAACAAAAACAAAGCCCAAGAAAGGATTTAATACCCAGGGCTGGCTCGTCAAAATGTATTTGTCACTAAAGCTATAACCCAATGGTGCTAAATTTAAATAGCAATTAGAGTATTTCTCAGGCACACAGTCAAATTATATTCTCTTAATGGACAGCAAACATTTCAAGGTGAAACTGACCACCTCCAAAAATCTAAAAACTGCCTTTTTGCTCTCCTACAGCTAGTCACAAATTTGCAAAAGAAGTATATTAGTCCTCCCCGGGGTGGGGAAAGGAAGAGCAGAGAGAGGGAAGGAGTAAGGGGGGTGGGGTCTTGGGGTCTCGGTGTGTGCCACACCTTTTGGGGGCAAAACACGATCGTAAGAGGGTCTTTTCCTAACAAATGCAACCAGTGTAACATGGTTTCTTGTACCCTCAATGAATCCCCAACAATAACAAAAAAAAAATCATATTTTAAATAAAAAAAAAAGAAAAGAAGTATATTAGTCCTCCCCTATCTTTAAGGCATACATCCAAGACCCTTAGTGAATCATTGCAATCACAAATATTAACCAAACCCTATATATATTATGCTTTTTTCCTGAACATACATACCTGTAATTAAAGTCTAATTTATAGACTCAGTGCCCATGGCTCAACAGGCTAAGGCGCCAGCCACGTACACCCGAGCTGGTGGGTTCAAATCCAACCCGGGCCCGCCAAACAACAATGATGGCTGCAACCAAAAAATGGCCGGGCATTGTGGCGGGTGCCTGTAGTCCCAGCTACTTGGGAGGCAGGGGCAAGAGACTCGCTTGAGCCCAGGAATTGGAGGTTGCTGTGAGCTGTGATGTCACAGCACTCTAACCAGGGTGACAGCCTGAGGCTCTGCCTCAAAAAAATAAATAAATAAATAAATAAAAAATAAATTCTAATTTATAAATTAGGCACTGTAAGAGATTATATACTGTAATAAAAGTTACATTAATGTGGTATCTCTCTCTCAAACTATCTTATTGTACTGCAAAATATCTTCTCGTATCTTAGCCAAAAAGCCAGGAAGTAATATATTTTATTGTACCATATTGTCTTCCTCCTTGTGATGATGTAAGATGATAAAATGCCTACATGATGAAATGAAGTGAGGTGAATGATACAATGTAAAAGTTAAAAATAGTTTCTTTCTGGAATGTCTCATTTAATATTTTAATTCTTTCTGGAATTTCCCATGATTGACCATGGATAACTAAAATCTCAGCAAAAACAAGGGTAAATGGGTGGCACGTATGGCTCAGTGAATAGGGCCCTGGCCCCATATACTGAGGGTGGCAGGTTCAAACCCAGCCCCAGCCAAACTGCAACAAAAAAATAGCTGGACTTTGTGGCGCGTGCCTTTAATCCTAGCTACTCAGGAGGCTGAGGCAAGAGAATCACCTAAGCCCAAGAGCTGGAGGTTGCTGTGAGCTGTGACGACACAGCACTCTACTGAGGGTGACAAAGTGAGACTCTTGTTCTCTAAAAAAAAAAAAAAAAAAAAAAAAAAAGGATAGAGGCAAGACAACTATATCTCAATTCTCATTCTTCTCATGACTGCTGTGCTCAGGCTAACTGTGCTACTATTCCCTTCATAGGGTTGAAGTTTGTACCATACAAGGATTGACAGAGAGGGAAAAAAAACTTTCTAAACTAACCTGGTATTGCCCCTCTACCAAAAAGAGTCCAACAAGTACTTTTAAACTAATCAATCAAACAATAAAGCCCAAACATCAATAGCTCTAAATGTTCTAAATCAATCTCTCTCTCTCTCAAGCCTTTTTGGAAATCAGTAGGAGCTAGAATATAGACTATCATAAATTCATTATTTTCCAAAGTCTTTAGGGGCTTCACATTTCAATGTCTCTAAGGATACCCTTTTCTCCATTATTTCACAATGACCTTACACCTCACAGCTAAGAATAACATCAGCAACAACAGACATTTATTGAGTATTTACTATATATTAGGCACTGTGCTGAGTGCTTAACCTCCTTTTATCTTATTTAATCCTTACAATAACCCTATGAGGTCAACATATTAACTTCCGCATAAGATAAGAAAAATGAGGCTTCCTTGACTATATTTTCTGCTCTTCTGCTCTGCTCTCAGGGTCCTAAACCCTTAGATACTCACTCTAACTTTAGGTTCCTATCAGTTTGTTTACAAAGACAAAAAATATTTCTGGACATCAAAGAAAAAATACCACATTTACTGTCTCCTTAAAAGTTTTGGTACATTTCATTTTCACTATTGGGAGGGAAGAGTGCTCTACAATAGCGGATCTCAAACTTCAGTGTGAATCACGATTAATAGGACTGCTAATGTAATTGTTTAAAGTCTCAAGCCTAGAATTTCTAACTTTGGAGCCTGGTATGAGGTCTGAGATTCAAATTTTTAACAAGTTCCCAGATCCTGCAGATATTGGGTTCAATGCTTCATATGAAGGGAAAAGATGTAATCCCAACCTAGTTTACCTATCACCTCAAATGAAAACACTTTTCTAAAGAGTACTTTCAAAAAGACACCTCTTGGCTGGCTGCATGTAGCTCAGTGGTTAGGCCTTCGGCCACATGCTCCTAGGCTGGTAGCCTGCTAAAAAAAAAAAAAAAGAAAGAAAAATAGCCAGGCATTGTGGCAGGCACCTGTAGTTCTCAGCTGCTAGGGAGGCTGAGGCAAGAGAATCGCTTGAGCCCAAGAATTTGAGGTTGCTATGAGCTATAACGCCACAGCCCTCTACAGAGGATGACAAAGTGAGAATATGTTTCAATAAAAAAAAAAAAAAAAAAAAAGACACCTCCAAATCTGAAAGCTAAGAGATTTCCCCCTACTTAATGAAGTCTCCAATGTTAACAGTGACATTAAGGCAGTGAAAATCCAGAAAAAAGAAATAAGGAAGAGAATGTTTGTAAACTCTGCTCAAGAACCTATCATTCACATTTTACTTCTAATTAGCCTGAAAAAGCCTTTCCTTTGGACTTTCTTGCGCATGAGAGATACCAGAAGAAAAAGGAAGTTGAGTTTTTTCAATCCCCAAGACAAAGATAGGATCTTAAAACATAATAGAATTTTGTACTATAAACAAAATCTCAAAATGCTCTAAATTCCTCCTGTCACTCTTCTGTCACACTATCCATTATCTCAAAAGAGCTATTTATCTTACCCAAGACTGACCCAAAGTTTACACTTTCTTAGGTAGCTTAAATATTGATTAAGTCAATGTCATTTAGGATGAATGGCTTTAGGGAATAGGATTTGCTAAAAATATGTCCTCAGCCAGCCAGGGAAGCTTCTTGTGTGGGTGCTCTCAACCAGGACTAAACTTTACCAAGAAGTATATTTTAAAATATTAATATGGTCTGTCACCTTCCTGATGCTAATGCTCCCAGGCCCACCCCAATGGCACAATTGGGAAATTAACTGAAGAGAAAGGCAATTTTCTCTCTGCTCTGTACTTTCAGATGCGCATCTCTCTACAGGTTTGCATGCACACTCATTCTATACATAATACACAGAAATGGAATATGCTCATACACACAAATAACTCTCTTCAGGAACCAAAAATCAAAGCCTAACCCCACGGTTTTTAAGTGAACACATCCAATTTTCTTCTTTGTAGCTCCTGACACATGCTGGCTGGGAGCTGTCTGGATTTTTTCTGCCTTGTTCCTGCACCAGAAGGCTCTGCACTGCAGGTCAGGAGATGATAAGGAAATGAACAGTGTAATTTCCAAGGCCTCTGAACACGGCCCTGTCAGCAGCTCTAGAGGCGGGTTACTCAAGCATGGCTTAAAGAGCAAAAACCACAGAGAGGAGGGCTCAGACAGCCAGCAGTGGCAGGATCTCAGCTGTGTATGTTACTGCCACCTCCAGCCTGAAAGCCCAAGCCCTGCTGCCTCTCTGGATGAGCTCTGATGATATAAGCTCTTATAACCAAATGGCAAAAATACAAGTTCACACTGGGGAAGGAAGATTGAGGACTTGGACTTAGGTTTTCCATGCATTTTTGCATAGCAACAAAAACACTTAGTGCCCTTCCAGCATCCATGAGACTGCATATGCTGGCAAATTCAAACTAACATCTATCCAACATACCTAACCTCACAAAACACTTAGTGCTCTTCCAGCTCCATGAGATTGCCTATGCTGGCAAACCCAAACTAACCTCTATCCAACGTACCTAACCACATGCTGAGAATATGGCCAGAAAGGACGCTAAATTCATATGAAATTCAACAGGCCACTTCAATATCCTTTGAAGCTAATTTTTGGTCTTTTCCCCCAACCTCCAACTAAGAATATCAGAGGCTTTAGAACACATCACCAGCATGCAAATTTTCTAACCTAAGTTTGGCACTTCTGAGCAACCTGTTTATTCATACTGGGCTTCCTGCATTCTGGAATATTGTATATTTCAGTCCATTGTTGCCTAGGGCACACATACGTACTTCAATTCAAATCATGTTTTTGTTTTGCTTTTATTGAATGCTTCCTATATGCCAGGTACTGTTCTGTTTAATATGAATTGACTAATTTTTTTTTCATTTTTTGAGAGAGAGTCTCACTTCCTTACCCCCAGTAGGGCACTGTAGCATCATAGCTCACAGTAACCTCAAACTCCAGAGCTTAAGCAATTCTCTTGCTTCAGCCTCCAGAGTAGCTAGGACTACAGGCACCCACCACAATCAATGCCCAGTTGTTTTTTGTAGAAGACAGGGTCTCACTCATGCTCAGGCTGGTCTTCAACTCCTAAACTAAGACAATCCACCCACCTCGGCCTCGCAGAGTGCTAGGATTACACACCGTGAGCCCCAGCCCCAGCCCCAGCCTTGGATTGACTAAATTAATCTCATAACACTTTATTGATTTCCTCATTTTGCAGATGAGAAAAATAAAAAGAATGATTAAATAACTTGATTAATAAGCAGCAGGGCTGGGATACAAACCCAGATAGTCTGGCTCCAGTGCTTATCCTCTCTTGAGACAAAGTCTCACTCTGTTGCCCAGCCTAGAGTGCTATGACATCAGTCTAGCTCCTAGCAACCTCAAACTCCTGGCTTAAAGTGATCCTCATGCCTCAGCCTCCAAGTAGCTAGGACTACAGATGCCCAGCACAACACTGGCTAACTTTTTTATTTTTAGTAGAGATACTGTTTTATTCTTGCTCTGGCTGGTCTTAAAAACTTCTGAGCTCAAGGGATCCTCCCTCCTCAGTCTCCCAAAATGCTAGATTATAGGCATGAGCCACTGTACCTGGCCAGTGCTTACTTACACTCTTAACCACAAAATCATAAGAGTTGATGAGAAATTTTAAATTGAAGTTTAGAAGACTGTTTTATTTTTGTTTTTTAAATAGAGATAGATGCCATTGTGTGAGCATAGTTCACTGCAACCGCTAATTCACAGGCTCAAATGACCTTCCCATCTCAGCCTCCTGAGTAGCTAGGACTACAGGCATATACCACGTATCTGGCTAATTTTTTTTTTTTTTTTTTTTTTGAGACACAGTCTCACTTTGTCAACCTTGGTAGAGTGTGGTGGCATTATTGCTCACAGCAACCTCAAGCTCTTGGACTCAAGTGATCCTCTCAGCTCAGCCTCCCAAGTAGCTGGGACTATAGGTGCCTGCCACAACACCCAGCTATTTTTAGAGATGAGGGGCTCTCTCTTGCTTAGGTTGGTAATTTTTGTATTTTTTGGGTAGAGATGGGGATCTTATTATATTGTCCCATGGAGCTTTCCAAAGTGCTTAGACTATAGACAAAAGTCACCATGCCCCAACTGAAGGCTGGTGTTTTAAATGTGATATGACTACCAATGCCTGTCTTACAAAAAAATTCACAAAAATTCTCTTAACATGCATAGCAATTATCTGGAGAGACTTCTAAGGGCAGATTTTTGGGAACCTTACCCCCAAAACATATTTAGCAGATTTAGGTTAGGGGCCAAGAACTTGCTTTTTGACACAGTGGTGATATGATGTACAAGGTTTTAAGGGACATACTTTTAGGAACTCTGCCCTAGATGTAACTATAAGCTGCTCAAAAAGCAGGAACCATCCCTGTTGTATTCACCAGAGTATATCCAGCACGAAGTAAAGTACCTAAAATCTAAAATGCACTGTTAACGTACTGAATGATGAAAAGTGTTAACAGTATCTGCAAGTTATCCTCTCCTTACAAAATACTTAGTAATATTCACAATGCATCTGAAAGTCTGTTATTAGTGATGTGTCCACATAAGAAGCACTAAAACAGGGGTTTTTCTTACCTGTCACTGCCAAATACAGAAGGAAGTAACAATGTCTCAATGACCACAATGAAAATTTGAGTGAATGAAATATTCCAGAACACAAATGCACACATATATCTTAAGTAGTCAAACTCAAAGTACCAGTTTAAAAGTAACTTTCCTCCAGGAGTGGATTTACAAGCTGTGGTATATGTATACCATGGAATACTATTCAGCCATTAAAAAGATGGAGACTTTTCCATCTTCTATATTAACCTGGATTGAGGTAGAACACACTCTTCTTAGTAAAGCATCATAAGAATGGAGAAGCAAAAATCCAATGTACTCAATTCTAATATGAAGGCAGTACATGATCTAATACAAAGTGGGGGATAGGGAAATGGAGGAGTGGAGAAAGGGGAAGAAGGAAGGGAATGGGGGATCATGGATATGACACACCTCTTGGGGGCAGCACATAATTATAAGAGGAACTTTACCTAAAAAAATAAAAATAGAGGCTGGGCTCGGTGGCTCACGCCTATTATCCTAACACTCTGGGAGGCCAAAGCAGGTAGACTGTCTGAGGTCACGAGTTCGAGACCAGTCTGAGCTACAGCAAGACCCTGTCTCTAAAAATAGCTGGAGTGTTGTGGTGGGTGCCTATTGTCCCAGCTACCAGGGAGGCTGAGGCAAGAGAATGGCTTGAGCCCAAGAGTTTGAGGTTTCTGTGAGTTATGATGCCACGGCACTCTACCAGGGGTGGCAAGGTGAGACTCTGCCTTAAAATAAATAAATAAAAGTAACTTTCCTTCTTTATAGTATATAACAGGACGGGTTCAGCACCAACTGTAAATGGTTATTCTTTACAAATATCATCGCTTTACCTAAGAACCCTAAACTCAAAGATCCTTTGCTTATTGAGGACAATGTTAAAGTCACTATGAAAAACAAGTTAAAGGAATCTTGGATTATGTGGGCATTTCTGAGGTAGTCCTAGAGTGGGAAAATGGGGAATCCTTTGTGATAGTTTAGATTTAAAAATCCCAAAGTAAGTGACAACATACGTAGGAATTTGTTGTCTAGAAACCTGGCTTCTATACTTGGCTTTGCCACTACCTGTGAGATCCTGGGAAAGTCATGTGACCTCACTGATCTTTGTTTCCTCTACCAAATAAGGAAACTGGACAAGATAATCTTTTTCTGTGCCCTCCATTAATTATAACACCCAGAAGAGAAACAGAACAGCTGAATGAAAAAATAAAGGTAATAGAGAATGCAACTCTGTCCCACATAAACATCAACCTCTTTTTTATTTTTTTCCATGAAGGAAAATGCTTGAAGGTATTTGGCTTCAGGAAACAAGGTTGACTGCTATGCCGTCAATAGCCAAGAAAAAATAGCTAGTGAAGGATGAAGGCATTTCAGAAAGCTTTGGATTAGAAGGAATAAAAGAGACCTGACCTTGCTTGGGCAATGAAGGATTGCAACACAAGAGAACTGAGCTAGAAAGTACAAATTAGGGCAAGAACACAAAACCAAGGGCAAAAGAAGACACTCTCAGAACACAGGATATAATAACAAACATGATCAGAGGCAGAAGAGCAAAAAGCTCACTTGAACACTTTTTTTGTATCCTAAACTAATTGGGGAAGTGGTAAATACATGCAGCATTCTGAAAGCAGTAGAAGCTGACACACAAACACTGGGAAAGCACAGCATTCCTACCTTGCAAGATCAAAAGCAGCAGCTAAAGAGAGGTAGGTGAGGGGGGGCTTCTGGTTGCAAACTTCTAAATCCTTTAACCACTAGAGCCTACTGGTTCTTTATATGATTTGAAAAAAAAGGAGTCTCACCTTAAACTCCTGTTACAAGCCCTGACAGATTCAGCAAAGATAGATCGCTGCCATCTGTGGTTTATAAATTCCCTTTTTCTTGCCTGTCAGAGTGGTGACACAAGCACTAAGCTCAGGACACTTCAACAGGCTCCCTCTCTTCTCCTTACCACCCCTTCCACCCCTAACTTAACAACCCATCAATCAAACCAAAGGCAAGGGAACAGGCAGGAGCCAGAAGGCTCTGTCTTGTTTATTCCTCAATATTCCCTCCCCCATATATATCTTTTTAGCTGGCAGGAAGTATGAGGCAGGAGCATTCAATAACAATCAGGGCAGCAGCAGTTGCTAAGAGCCATCTCTGGTCTCTTCTAGAACTCTGGGAAACAGCTCAGGGAGCACTGCCAGAGAGAGGGATGAAAGAGCAAAAGTGGGATCCCATGCAGGTAAATCCACATCTTTGTCTAACAAAAAACTCCCTAGGCCATAGTGTGATACCTACCTTGATAAGAGAGAAGACCTTGAGGTAGATAATTTGACTATTCAATTGTTCCTTATTAGCTAGCAGTCAACCTTCTACCCTGTACCAAAGACTTGATTATTTTCTCTCCTATTTCCAAGGAAAGGGAGACTCTAGTCAAGACATTTTCCAAATTTTACGAGTTTTCCCTCTTTATGACAGTTCCCAGCTTAGACTGTACATCTGTTTTGCTGTTTTGGTTCTGTTGGTTGTCCCTACATTGAAGGAACCTTCCAAACTAGTTATGCCATAGGCAAACCCATTTCTCAGAAAATCTTAAGAGGAGGACAATCCTAGTGCTAAGAGGAGCAATCTTAGTGCTTGTGTCGCCACTCTGACAGGCAAGAAAAAGGGAATTTAGAAACCTTTCAAATACTTTGTTTATAAATTATAATACTCATTGTCAAACAGTAAATGAGCACTCATTATGCCCTAAGCCCTTTTGTTTCTCAAAAGCTGCTCCACTGCAAGTTTTCTCCCTTTCTTTCCTTTAATTTGTCTCTTCCTCTCCTCCCATTCCAGAAGAGTTCTCTCCCTGCACAGTGTATTTTCATTTCCTAGCAACTTCTAAACATTTATTTATATAATTATTTATTCCAATGGCCAAAGGCAATATGGAAAGGACAGCCCCACAACCAGACCACTCAAAAGGGTTGAGAGAGGCTCGGTGCCTATGGCTCAAGCGGCTAAGGCGCCAGCCACGTACACCTGAGCTGGTGGGTTCGAATCCAGCCTGGGCCCGCCAAACGATGGCTGCAACCAAAAAATAGCTGGGCGTTGTGGTGGGCGCCTGTAGTCCCAGCTACTTGAGAGGCAGAGGCAGTAGACTCGTTTGAGCTCAGGAATTGGAGGTTGCTGTGAGCTGTGGTGCCATAGAACTCTACCCAGGGTGACAGGTTGAGGATCTGTCAAAAAAAAAAAAAAAAAAGGTTGAGGGAACAGGGTAAGTGTTTGAGAAACAGGCTTTTGCTTATGGTAACAACAAACTGCACAGCAAATTTTCTGCTTCTGAAAGTACTTGCCAGGCCAGGTGCAGTGGCTCATGCCTATAATCCTAGCACTCTGGGAGGCCAAAGTGGGTGGATTGCTTGAGCTCACAAGTTCAAGACCAGCCTGAGTAAAAACAAGACCCCCTATCTCTACTAAAATAGAAAAGAACTGAGACAAGAGGATTGCTTGAGCCTGAGTTGGAGTTTGCTATAAGCTATGATGGCATGGCAATCTACCCAGGGTGAGAGCTTGAGACTATCTCAAAAAAAACAAAAGTATTTGCCAGTAATTTTATCTGTCTTTCAAAAACTGAAGAACAGTCTCTCTCTCTTCCTTCTCATTCCAATGCCCCGTCCTCAATCTCCTTAGAAGGCAAGGCTAATATACCAAAGCAACATCATAGTCATCGTCGTCATCATCATATTTTTTTAGAAACAAAGTCTCATCAACCTTATTATATATTTTTTTGAGACGAAGTATTACTCTGTTATCCTGGGCAGAGTGGGGTGGTGTTATCATAACTCACAGCAACTTCAAACTCTTGGGCTCAAGCCATCTTCTTGATTCAGCTTCCTGAGCAGCTGGACTACAGATGCCCACCACAACACCCAGATAATTTTTCTATATTTATTTATTTATTTAGACAGAGCCTCAAACTGTCACCCTGGGTAGAGTGCTGTGGCATCACAGCTCACAGCAACCTCCAATTCCTGGGCTCAAGCGATTCTCCTGCCTCTGCCTCCCAAGTAACTGGGACTACAGGCACCGCCATAATGCCCAGCAATTTTTTTGGTTGTAGCCATCATTGGTATTTGGCGGGCGGGGGCTGGAGTGGAACCTGCCAGCTCAAGTGTATGTGGCTGGTGCCTTAGCCGCTTGAGCCACAGGCGCCAAGCCAATTTTTCTATTTTTAGTAGAGATGGGGTCTTGCTCTTGTTCAGGCTGCTTTTAAACTCCTGAGCTCAAGCAATCTACCTGCCAAGACTCCCAAGGTGGTAGGATTACAGGCAAGAGCCACCACGCCCAACTCAAAGCAACATTATTAAGGGCAAAACTCCCAGACTCCCTGGCACCAACGCGTATTTGTATTTTTTTGTTTTTTTTTTAAGAGATGGGGTCTTGTTTTGTTGCCCAGACTATAGTGCAGTGGGATCATTATAGCCCAGTTTTAACCTGAAACTCCTAGGCTCAACAATCGTCCTGCCTTAGCCTCCCAAGTGGCTGGGTCTACAGAATGTACCACCCATACCCAGGTAATTTTTTAATTTTTATTGGGACAAGGTCTTGTTATATTGCCTAGGCTTATCACAAACTCCCAGCTGCTCACAAACTCCTAATTCGTCCTTCCAAAATTTTGGGATTACAGGGATGAGCCATCATGCTTAGTCCTAAGGATTACTCTTAGCCAAACATATTGCATCTTTAGCCCAATTATAATCTGAAAGGTAGTCACTCAACCAGTCCCTGAATCCATAAGAGAAAATGGGTTCCATTTGCTATTTCACTGAAGACAATCATGGACATTTAACCTTAAATTCAATATGAAGCTAAGCAATACTAATCCTGTCACCCACAGACTACTACTAGGCTTAGAAGACTGCTACATGAGGCAAATTCTCTTAAAAAACAAAACAAAACAACAACAAAAGCAAAAACAAAAAAACAGGGCCTAGCATGGTAGCTCATGCCTATAATCCTAGCACTCTGGCAGGCTGAGGCAGGTGGAATGCCGGGGCTCACAGGTTTGAGACCAGCTCCCAAAGCAAGGCCTCGTCTCTAAAAATAGCTGGGTGCTGTGGTGGGCGCCTGTAGTCCCGGCTACTAGGGAGGCTGAGGCAAGAGAATCACTTAAGCCCAAGAGTTTGAGGTTGCTGTGAGCTAAAATGCCATGGCACCCTACCAAGGGAGAGAAAGTAAAACTGTCTCAAAAAAAAAAAAGCAACAAAAACCTCCAGGAAAATAGAAAACCCAGGAACAGGCCACCCTTGGAAGTACTTTTCAGCACAGAAAGAACAATGGTTATTATGAACATGGAAGTATGGCAAGAGATTCCTGAAACCAGATGTAGGACACAGTAAAACTCGTGGTATTCCTAGGCCTCTTTAAAACAGTATTATCCATCTGTACCTCAGAGAGAATGGTAAATGACAGGCAGTACAGGATGAGCCATGCCAGTAACCAGCTGGAACTTGACTCTGCTGAAGTGGACTATAGCATCTGCCACCTAAACACAGGCAGCCTCTCTGGCAGCTGCCACTGGTAAAGGGAATCAACCATTGTGTTATTAGTAGAAGAAACTCATAACCCTATTACCAGAGATGCTCAGATGTTGCTAAGAGCTATAGACATGTCAAAGACAAAGACCAAAATCTACAGTAAAGGAAGCACAAGCTATCACTTGTGTCAATCCAGGAATTAAGAGGGTACGACCACCCAAACATACACATCCAGCCTTTATTTATTAACATTTACATATGAAAGTAAGTATTCCCTGCTGTAGCTAAAGTAATTACAGAGAAATCAATTTATATTGCATCTGCTGGGATCAGCTGAAAGCATAGGGTGAGCAAAGCGCAAAGCAGAAAATCAAGAGCCAATGAACAGCTCATCACTAGGCAAGCCACTTTGTAAGAAATTATAAGCTACTGAAGTTTAAAGCAGCCTGAGCTGACTCCAGACTCACATCTACTCTGCTCTAGCATTGCAAGCTCCATTTCCTTAGACATAAACTAAAATCATCTTCCGAGAGAAAGGACTCAGTTTTAATTCCTCCTGGGGCTACAGGCACCTGCCCTTCCAAGTTAAGCAGAAGGCAAGGTATCATTATTTTGAGCTATTAAACCACCTAGAGACTTTAAGTCCTAAAAGCTGTGGAAGACACTGGCAAAGAGTTACATCTTTAGTGGACAAAGAATTTCACTCTAAGCCAAACTTTCATAGCCACAACACTAACTCATAAGGTCTGATTAAGTACTTCATGGTACAGTCAGTACCTTTTGCACTCAAACTGTGCCCCTTGCTCTTTGGTAGCTATCAACAGAACACTTGGTAGATAAACCATGACACATAATTAACCCTTTGATCTTTTTTTTGTTTTTGTTTTTTTGAGACAGAGCCTCAAGCTGTCGCCCTCGGTAGAGTGCTGTGGCATCACAGCTCACAGCAACCTCCAACTCCTGGGCTCAAGTGATTCTCCTGCCTCCGCCTCCCAAGTAGCTGGGACTACAGGCGCCCGCTACAACGCCCAACTATTTTGTTGCAGTTGTCATTGCTGTTTGGTGGGCCTGGGCTGGATTCGAACCTGCCAGCTGAGGTGTATGTAGCTGGCGCCTTAGCCTCTTGAGCCACAGGCATCAAGCCCCTTTGGTCTTTTTAGAGACCCAACAGTACCACTTACCTCATCAAGAACGCTATTCAACCTATACATATAACCATAAGCTTTGTGGTAAGCTTATTAAGTTTATCATCTATTATGACTCTGATGTTGAAATGACCAAGCTGAGAACCAAATACAGGTTTGATAAGTTTGATAACAACTTCTAGCAACATGTGTCTGTGCTGGGACAAGGAAAAGAGGAGAAGGTCTCAACTCAGACTATAGAAAATTCATTCTACCAGGTAGCTGCCCCCAACAACAGATATCCTGCTACAAAATGTCCATGCCTGTTGAAAATTATTCTGTAGGGAATCTCTTAATTTGGAACAAAACCACATTATCATTACCAGCTGCTCTGACCTTGTAATTGGTCATTAACCACAAACTAATGAGCTTCCCACAGAGTACACATAGCATTTGGCAGTTAGTCCAGGGCAGTTCTGACTAGTGGTGGGCAGCCAGATCTGGCCACCTCTTACCTTTTCAGACTTGACTTTCTTTAGTGGGCGACACTCATTCTCCCCTTCCTCTGGCTCCGGTTTAGCTCCCAAAGGATTGAGCGCTGCCCCTGGCTCAATAGCTATACTCCCAAGTGGCTCCACAGCTCCTGTATCCACCCCTGTACTTCCATCATACTGACCACCACGTCCTCCTAAGGGAACTGGCTGGAGGACCCCAGGATCCTTTTCTGAACAAGTCCCCATTCCTTCGCTTCTCTCCTTCTTGCTCTTTGATGAGCTATTCTCCTTCTCCTTTTTTGAGCCGGCTACACTGCGCGATGCCTTAGCCGCCTTCTCTGAGCCCTTGGGAGCAATAGCAGCAACCAGGCCTCCTGCATTGGCACCATCTCCTGCACGCCCTTGCAACTCTTTCTTGCTAGCTGCCCCCTCACTTGGAGTAAACAGGGAAGTCCCTGGAGTGGGTTTGCTAGTGTCTTTGCCACTCTTATTCCTTTTGGATTTTGATTTGCCTTCCTTCCCTTGAGGACCTGGCACTGGGGTCACAAACTTGATGTTGTCTGGTAGTGTGGCCACAGCATTGGGAGCCGGTATCCCCACTTCCTTTGAGCCTGACATTTCCAGTTTCTGTTGGTCCTTTTCCAGATCGGCGTCCAGGTCAATGATGAGATTCCCTACTCCAATGTCCCATTCATCCCCACTGTCGTATGTCTCAACCGGGTTTGCATCCACTCCTTTCCCTCCGGAGGCTCCACTGCTCAAGGACATCTTAGAGTCAACGTCCCACCTCAAGATTCAAGGCTCTTCCTTGCCCCCAGTTTTCCTATTTTCAGCTTCAGCTATGTTCTCAGACCTGCCACATTGGTCAGTATATGCCCAGTGGACAACATCATTGCTGGAAAAAGAAAATTTTAAAAACTGTTAAAAGAAACAATACAGGCAAGGAGACAGCCTGAAATAAACTCCCATACAAAGGCAGACCCTTCCTATGGGGCTATCACATCACAATGGACAAGACAAACAGGTCCAACTGTATTGCTAACCAAGTCACATTGGACCATGGGAAAAGTTCATTCCCACTTCATCTCCCCAGGGAAGAGTACAATATTTCCAAATGCCTAGAGATTTTGTGGTTAAGTTTTAACTAACAGTCCTCTAGAATTAGTTTCCCATTCTTGAAAACCTTATTTCTATTAAACTACCAGTTGGTAATCTTCCCTCAGTCAGTACAGCACAACTGTATATCCTGGCATATCACAGATTTCAACTCTAGCACAACTTTGTTCAAATCCCCTTTCTTCTTGCTATTTCTTTTAAATTATTAGAGACTCAGAACATCATTTAGGCCAAAGCTTCAAATGCCCGCTACTAAAAGGGCAAGCTCCTACTAAAAATAGTATAGATTCCTTGTCATTCTACTATTTGGGGGGGAAAGTCTAATGGCTAAAGAGAAGAGCAAGCAGAACTGGGAAAAATGTAACTTCAGGACAGAGGCAAAGACTGCAACTGGAGGAGACAATTCTCACAGAGGACTTAACCAATCAGCTTATGTGCAGAGAAGTTAAATCAGTGTTATCAAATTCTAAGTTTCAAATTATGTCTGCGTAGTAGGCTTCAATATAGCCTTTCTGGATTCCCACTAAAATACTTACGAAGACATAGAAAAAGAGGAAAATGTTTATCCTACCAAAAATTAGATACTACTAAAAAAATCTAACACCACGATGTTGGATAACTCTTCACTTTCTCATATAAGATTGATGGCACTCTATTAACAAATACCAAACCCGGCTCGGCGCCTGTGGCTTAGCGGGCTAAGGCGCCAACCACGTACACCTGAGCTGGTGGGTTCGAATCCAGCCTGGGCCCGCCAAACAACGACAGCTGCAACCAAAAAAATGGCCAGGTGTTGTGGCGGGCGCCTGTAGTCTCAGCTACTTGGGAAGTGGAGGCAAGAGACTCGCTTGAGCCCAGGAATTGGAGGTTGCTGTGAGCTGTGATGCCACAGCACTCTACCCAGGGTGACAGCTTGAGGCTCTGTCTCAAAAAAAACCAAGTACCAAAGCCTTACACTTTATGAGTCACAGATTGGCTGGGGGCCGGGGGTTGGGGGGGTGTTATTAAAAGGACAATTTACATTTCTCCACTGTCTCCGGACTCATGAGAACTGGGAAGAAAACCATCTAGAAAACCTGGCAGCCAATATACACCATCTAGGTTTTATTTTATGATAAATCCAGAGAACTCTGTTCTTGCTTACTTCTTTGTCTACCATCTTTCTATATCTATTAAAAAAATAATTTTTTCAGACAAAACCTGTGGCTCAGTGAGTAGGGTGCCAGCCGCATATACCGAGGTGGCAGGCTCAAACCCAGCCCCAGCCAAACTGCAACAAAAAAATAGCCAGGCGTTGTGGCGGGCGCCTGTAGTCCCAGCTACTCGGGAGGCTAAGGCAAGAGAATCACCTAAGCCCAAGAGCTGGAGGTTGCTGTGAGCTGTGATGCCATGGCACTCTACCAAGGGTGACAAAATGAGACTCTGTCTCTTAAAAAAAAAAAAAAAGTAATAATTTTTTTCATGAAATAACTGAGAAGAAAGGGCAAGCTAGTGGTGTCACAATGTGTTCTGCAAAGTGGATCTCTAACAGGTTAAGTGCTACAGATAGGACAGAGATAAGATAAATGGTACTATTTCACCTATTCCCAAAGAACATTGGGACTCAAGGAACCAGAGTACAGAAAGAAGAAAAGATATACTAGGAGAACAAAGCTATACCAAGTGAATACCTGTAAGCAACTGGGATTTAAGAGGCATGCACATTAATCTGACATTTGTTGTAGATCTGAGAAGGAAATGCATCCCTTACCCAACTAAAGAGATTAGTGTCAACAGCAACCAACCACTGTTTGTTAGCAAACATCAATTCTATACAGATTTTACCTCTGAAGGAATGAACAAAAAGGGGTGGGGTGAAGAACAGGAACTATGAAAAACATGTCACCCATTAGGCAAAGAAAACATAATCCATGAAGAATTAGAGACATGATAGCCTCTGAAAATGATCTAGAATTGTAAAGAAATTTTAGTAAAGTCTTAAGAATTCTCAACACTACACAAGAAAACTTAGCCCTTGGCTTGGTATCCATAGCTCAGTGGTTAGGGTGTTGGCTACACAAACCAGGGCTGGTGGGTTCAAACCCAGCATGGACCTGCTAAACAACAACTACTACAACAACAAAAATAGCTACATACAGTTGTGGCAGGCACCTGTAGTCCCAGATACTTGGGATACTGAAGCAAGATAATTGCTTGAGCCCAAGAGTTTGAAGTTGCTGTGAGCTGTGACACCACGGCTCTCTTCCGAGAGCAACCAAACAAGACTCTGTGTCTCAAAAATTATAAAGAAGAAAACTTAGCCTCCATGAAATAGTAGTGAAGTAGATTTTTGTTCATGCATCAGAAACATTTTTATTTACTGCCTACTATGTGCCAAGTACTAAATTAGGTGCTGGGAATACAGCAGCAAGTAAAACAGCAAATAAGACAATGGAACATGGTACTGAAAATATTATTTCTATTGTGAGAGGCAGAGGGCATTTCTAGGAAAGGAAATGCCAAATGAATCTCCATGACAGATAATTATTAGAGAACAGTTCTTTTCCAAATCTTAATGTATTGCCTCTGCAATCTTTGCAATCATGGCTAGACTTAGAGTGTAACCCACATTAATCTAAGGCTTGTCCACTATTCTCAGCATGTAATTTAACCATCAAAACAACCCCATATCACTTTATTCTTAGAAAAACAATGAAAATGTTGGGCACAGTGGTTAGTGCCAGTAATCCCAGCACTGTGGGAGGCTGAGGCAGGAGAATTGCTTGAGCTCAGGAGTTCGAGGCTTATCTGATGAGAGTGAGACCCCGACTCATGAAAAAAACTGAAAAACCCAGCTGGGTGCTGCAGTGAGTGCCTGTAATCCCAGCAGCTTCAGAGGCTGAGGCAGCAGGATGCCCAGAGACCAAGTCTGAGGTTGCAGTGAGCTGTGACATCATTGCGCTCTGCTCAGGGCATATGGTAGAACTCTCGTCTCAATAAAAAAAAAAAAACAATGAAACTTCCCTTGGATCCCAAAGCACTTTCTTTAGAAAACAAAGTAGTAATGGAACAGAGACACTGGAGAAGTAAGGAAAGTATGTAACACATAAAAAATGTTAGTGCTGAGAGCTTCAAACAGTCCTTACTCTACTGTGCTGGCTGACCTGCTGGTATAAAACAGGACAAACAAGGTTTATCAGTAAGGAAGAGAGACATTAAAAAGGTAACAAGTTAAAAGGGAAAGATACATCTTACTTGAAAAAAAAGGACACAACATTTAAAAAAAAAAAAATGTGGGTGGCACCTGTGGCTCATTGAGTAGGGCGCCAGCCCCATATACCGAAGGTGGCGGGTTCAAACTTGGTCTCGGCCAAACTGCAAAAACAGAAAAATAGCCAGGCGTTGTGGCGGACACCTGTAGTCCCAGCTACTCGGGAGGCTGAGGCAAGAGAATCACCTAAGCCCAGGAGTTGGAGATTGCTGTGAGCTGTGTGATGCACTCTACCAAGGGCGAAAAGGTAAGACACTGTCTCTACAAACAAAAAAAAAAAAAAAAGGAAAATGTTGTATTAATTAAAATTCATACAAAAATCAGAAAAGCACAGAGCTAAAATAAATCAGTGAATTATAAGAGAACTAAAGATAGTTTTCCAGATTGCAAAGGAAAACAGTGGTAAGAAAATAATGACAGGCTCAGCGCCTGTGACTCAACGGGCTAAGGCGCCAGCCACGTACACCTGAGCTGGCGGGTTCGAATCCAGCTCCAGGACCCGCCAAACAACAATGACGGCTGCAACCAAAAAATGGCCGGGCGTTGTGGCGGGCGCCTGTAGTCCCAGCTACTTGGGAGGCGGAGGCA
>CAUYON010192068.1:0-24534 GCA_963573935.1 Arctocebus calabarensis
CAATAGGGTTGATGTGCGTTCCTCGACCTTGTCTCTTGGCTCAGCTCCAAACCGTTGGCTTTCTTGCTAAATTTCTGTCCTTTAACTCTCCTTCTGGACAGGAGTGTCTGCCGAAAGCTGGCTACAGACCGCCATCTTGGCTCCTCCACCGAGAAATGTCTATTCTAATACAACTTAATGCCCATTTGGCTGACTAAAGGCACAATGTGATACCAAAGAAGATTGGACACAGACAAGAAAAAAGATGATTTATTTTTAGCCATTGATATTTTTAGAATCAAATTTCATTCCTACTGATAGTTGTTTCATGTTTATATTAAACTTTACCTGGATATTCTAGTCAAACATAAAATGGAAGAATCGTAACGTCTTGAAGTGTGCTGAAGAAATCTTGAGATTAAAAATATTCCACATGAAATTTATGTTGGCGTAAGCTGTGAACCAAGTGACAATGGACTGAACTAATTTGCTAAGGGGCAAAATCTCATCCCTCCAATAAAACAAAAGTTTAAGAAAACAACATAGTGAGGGCGGCACCTGTGGCTCAGTGGGTAAGGCGCCAGTCCCATATACCGAGGGTGGTGGGTTCAAACCCAGCCCCGGCCAAACTGCAAAAAATAAAAAGCTGGGCATTGTGGCGGATGCCTGTAGTCCCAGCTACTCAGGAGGCTGAGGCAAGAGAATCGCCTAAGCCCAGGAGTTGGAGGTTGCTGTGAGCTGTAATGCCACAGCACTCTACTGAGGATTAATAAGTGAAACTCTGTCTCAAAAAAAAAAAAAATAGTGAGCTTGTTTGACTTAAAAGTGAAATTCCTTTTGTGTTCCAAACTCAGCAACCTGGAAGAGAAAAAAGAACCACAATATACTGAAAACAAACCAATATTTGATTCTATTGAAGACCATTTCAAAGAACAATAACATATGTCAAAGAGCTGTGGTTAACCAAAATCTAAGATTGTCCTGTACATTGCAGACCTTCTGTACCCTTAAAAGTAATATAGCTATTCAATTTTGCTCTTATCTTACCAACTAGTGTTCAGAAGATGTACTCTAATTTATTTTAGAGCAAAATATATGAAAGCAGAGAACACATAAAATGTTGCAGAATTTGCTTTGTGGTCTAGAAGTGCCATAGAATGTCTATTAATTTAACTCTCAGCTGAGTATCTGCTACATGCGACACTCTGCCCAACAGTGTGGTAGGTACTAGAAATAAAGTGTCTTGATTTCAGTAACACATTTGATAGAATCTCATCCTATCATGAACAAAAACTAGAAATTTGTGGATGGAATTCACTAAGGACTGAGTGAATTTGTAAGTGATTAGATAATGATACCAAAATGATTTGAAGTAAGGGGTCAACCTCAACTGGAGTGGAAATCTCGAAGGTCATATCTGTTCTTGGTCAGTTCTCTTCAGCACTTTTACTAACAATTCAAGTGAAGATATTAAGGCCCTTTTAAATCCAGTATTAGGAAGAAAAAAGCTCAGAGGGACTATGTCCCTATTCTCTCTGTATTGTGAGATAAAGAGAGAACTCCACAGGCTGGAATGATGTGCCCAATAAGCAAGATGAAATTTTTTTTTTGTATACAACAGAAATTTATTTTCTCACAGTTCTAGAGGTTTGAATTTCAAGATCAAGGTGTTGGCAGGATTGCTTTCTTCTGAGCCCTTTTTTCCTGGCTTACAGATGGCTAAGCAAGATGAAATTTAAGAGGAATAAATCCAATGTATAGTTCCATATTTACTTTAATTTAATTATACAATTCCAAAATGGGAGAAGGTGAGGCAGTGTGTGTGGGCATAAAAAAATTAGGAATTGCTGGGCAAGTCACCTGGCCCCTGTCCAGAATGCAAGGGTGAACACTGGAGGGTGGCCTGTCCCCAGAGGCAAAGGCCTCCTGGGACAGTGACCCCATCGGAGCCCAAACTGGACTGAGAGTGCCTGGGGCAAATTCTCATGGCTCCAGCTTGTGTCATTAACCCGCAAGAGCCCCAGGTTTGCCTTATAGTGCAGTGCCAGGAGAGAAAATTTCTTTTGGACACCGGAGCAACCTTTTCTGTACTTCTCTCTAATCCTGGTCTTTTATCTCCCAAATCCATAACTATACAGGGGGCGTCTGGACAGCCAGTTACCAGATTTTTCTCCCAGCCTCTAAGCTGCAATTGGGATGACTGGCTGTTCTCTCATGCCTCATTAATCATCCCTGAAAGTCCTGCTCCCTGTTGGGGGCGGGACATACTAACTAAAACATGAACTTTTCCCTCCTGGAGATCTAGTCATGATCAAAACTCTTCCCTCTAATTCACCTTCCCTGAACCCAACTTGAGAAGTCCCCTTTCCTGTCATCTTGTCTTCTTCTACGGTTAGAGTTATAGGAGTCGATTCCTGCATACATCATTCACGAGTAAAGTCCTAGAACTCTCCATCTTCTACAGAGGCAGGCAATGAAGACAACCAACCACAGATCACCTACACTTGTGAGCCAAAAGATAGTTTGAAGTTATTATTTAGGAAACAGCAAGAAAAACCCTAATATGGTTTTCTTTTAGCATCACTGAATAAGTGCTTGTGACCTGACGCTGTTCTACCTTTGCCTATTACTGATTACACTAATCAGATTTATGTTTTCCAGAAATGTCATCAAGCCACATGCAATAAAGATGGTTCCACTCCATGAACCCCTGTATCACTCTCCCTCTGGAGAAACCCTAACTACCCCCTTCTATCATTGCCCGATTCAGCAGGAAGCAGTTAGTTTGAGTCTTCTCCCCTTTCCCCTAACAGCAGTTAGAGTTTCTACTCAGAGAGGGAGAATTGATGCAGGACATTTGGCGCCCTAGCCAGCTCAGTGGAGCTGGTGGACCTGCTGCCTCCTCCTTGGCGGTGTCAGTGCTTGGCAGCCAGCTGAAAAGCCAGCAGGTTGGATGACAGGCAAGGAGGGGGACCTCCAACCCCCACCAGAGGCTCCAAATAGGCAAAAAGGCCGGATTACTGCCAAGGAGACACCTGTGCCTTGGTGTCTCCTTCATTTTATACTTAGGACTAAATGTGGAACCCCCATTTCCTATGCCTAGGTCAATTTCTTGTCAATTTCCTAGGCCTCAATTCCATGAATGGACTGTATCCATTCATTGATACATTCATTCACCTTGCCCCTGGCGGAAGGGACTGTATTCATTTGTTTCCTGGCCAAGGAATCCATACACCTATATATACCCTGAGACTAAAGACCTAAAGGAGGAGACAGGGAAAGACCAGGAGAGAAACGGAGAGAGCTTCTCTCTCCACACTTGAATTCTCTCCCTCTACCAGGAGGTTTAGTGTTTTCTGTAAATAAATTCTGTCTTACCACTGGGGGGTGAGGGGGCAGAAATAATGTAATGAAGAATAAGAAAATACATGTATAAAAAAAAAAGACATAGTTCTCTAGTCCAGGTCAAGAATAACTGCTAAAAGACTGATGGTTCCTCCAGGGGCATCCCGCCCATCACTTGCTATCAATCCATCTTTTTCTATTATCTCTACCCAAGGATACAAGGCAAGCTCTTTCTTCAACATAGATGATTCCCTAGCTTTCTGCATTACCTTACCTTTCTACTTCCCTTGTGATAACCCTGGCCATGTGATAAATATAAGAATAAAAGTTCATTCAAGAGGATGGTGCCTGTGGCTCAAAGGAGTAGGGCGGCGGCCCCATATGCCAGAGGTGGCAGATTCAAACCCAGCCCCGGTCAAAAATTGCAAAATAAACTTGCTAAAAAGTTCGTTTCAGAGCAGAAATACCTGGGATTACATAGTGAAGGAAATAGCTGTATCTTTGCCTGCAGTTGATGGAACCAGAATGCTGGACTTCAGGAGCAGAGTCATCTAAGAGATCCTTACTCCTTGGCAGAGGTAGGGGGAAAGGGACTCTAGTTGGTGGAGAGCTGTTTGGATGGGAATACAAGTCACAGGTGCTTCTTTCCTAATTTTCCAGAAAGATTCCCCTCAGTATTCTGAATGACCCAACCCACAGGGCACCATGGTAATTAGTCAGCAATTGCTAAGTCAACCCTTTGACCTATACCTCTTCCCTCCCTTGATATCTTCTTTGTGGACTTTGTTTTGGATGAGGACCTTCCCTTCTCCCATACACACATCTCATGTTTTCTTGTTTTCTAGCAGGTTTTCTACTGGCTACTTTTCTCTCCATGTCAGAGACCCCAAACATTGGTTTTACCCCAAGATGGAAAAAAAATCCCTGAGTGACAGTTTGAAGAAAAAAATTCCCAAGAAAACAATCCAGACTAAACTATATCATGTTATATATTATGTATGTAATATATTACATTACATCCATTCCCCTGTGATAACCTCTCCCTATCAAGGTCAAGCTCAACTGCATGATGTGCCGGAGCTAAGGCAATATGGGCATACATGATATATGCTACCACCTTCCAGAAGTTTGGGGGGCATTATGAGAGTCTGCCAGTTCTTTTGCATCCTCCCCCCTGCTATGAAAATGGTGCATCCCACAGAGAGTCTCCTTCTTTATCCTAGACCCAGGAATAAAAGGACAGACACATGGATCTGAGCCAAATGGAATCAAGCAGAGACAGAGGATCTGTAGCTACCACTGTATAATGTGGTCTATTGTCGTAAGCCACTAGGATTGTGGGCGTATATGTGGATACAGCAAAGCTGACTAAAATACTACATGATCAGAGACAATAGGCACAGACTTTGTGAATGAGAAATGAATTGTGGGGGGTTAAGGCCCTCAGGTTTTTGAGTTGTTTTTTATAACTATAATGACCCTAATGATACTCTTCCCTTTCAATACCTTAAGACTCTCATTAGCTCCCCAAACAGAAGGGCTATGATGACAAGTGGAGGAAAATTCCCAAATCTTCACTGGCAGAATTGAAAAGGAACCAGCCTGAGACTTGTCCAAGATGGTGGAACAGTAATGAACATCCACCATCCCCAGTTCTGTATGTCAGTACAGCCAGTATGGCAATTTTAGTGTATATTTGTGTACTGGCCAAATAGATAGACTTGGCTTTTCTTTTTCTTACCATTATTCTAATTTACTCTCAAATTTGCAGGGTACTATTTTCCAGCAACATAATTTTAGAAGGAACAATGTCCTTTCAAGCTGTCACTGCAAACTGAAGTTGCCCTTTCAGATGACCTCTATATTCTCTAAGAAGCATCTTAGATTCTCTATTTCCCACTCAAAATCATTGAGTTATTCTCTCTCCGTGATTGTTATTTTCTCTCCATGGTTCATGCATAGGTCAACATTTCCACCTGCTTTTCTGTAGCTCCTGCTCTTAATTAAACCCATGTTTTGTTTTGTTTTTATCTTGGTTATGTTTGCTTTGTTGTGTTTTGTATCTGTTTTTCCCACTTTACTTTTCCTTTTAATCATATAATCCTTTTTATACATCTGAGTTACCACTGTCCTGTGCCATTATACTATTAGAAGATGGTTCTCCATAAAATCTTTGTTTATGCACATCTTTCAAGGAGAAGAAATGACAGCTTTTTGTTCTAAACTATTTTTTCAAGGATGCTTGCACAGTAGACAGACTTAAAAATAGAGATAATGTTCATATTTATTATATATGATTCCTTTTCCCTTAAAAAAGTTTTAAAACTATACTATACCCACACATACACCAATGCAATTATTACTTTATTCTTAAATGTTTAACACAATTCCTTGCTGAAATAAAAGATTTATTGAATGACTGAATGAATTAAAATTGGGAAAAAGATAGCATATTACCTTCTATAACATTTTCAATTTGTTTATACCTCTAGTTATTCCTGATCGTCTCAGGAGAATAGAGGAAAGTAAGCATTGACCTAGGTCTCCAAAACAGCAACTCATATCTAGTTTATATCTCCCAGAAGTCAATTGGCTGGTTTTAATAAGAAGATATGATGGCATCTCATTCTTATATGCCAAGAGTTAGGGTTGGGGTTTTCTCATTCTCAGAAAATAGTTTTGATCCCAGTCTTGACTGCACATTATCATGTACAGCACCATAAACATTGATTTTTAAGTATGCTGTTCAATTTTTTTTTTTTTAACCAACCTACTCCTTGTAAGGAAGTATGAGGTCTTTGGAATATAAGCACATAAATGAGAAAATTATAACACAAAAGTAGCAAATGATATACAACAAGTAAAAAATGCAGCATTACAGAAACAATCAAGGCTAATGATTGGGATATATGGGAGGTACAACATTAATTAATATAGATGTCCTAATCCAACGTAGGGGCCTTGTCCATTTTTAATTTAATTTTAGCTTCTTAGACCTTGACTTTACCATACTGATGGAAAGGTCAATTTTTTTTTCTGTCTCAACTACTTCAGTTTTCCCCATTAGCCTTCTGCTGCCATAAAAACCTTTAATTTTGTTTTTTTCCTCTCATAGAATTTCCTTACAAACACCTTATTATTTTCTATTCTGGCTTTCCTGGAGCTGACCTTGCTGGATCACCTCCTGTTTGGATCTAACGCTGTCTGGAACAAGGTCTTTGTGTTTCCAAACGCCTGTGGTATGGGTCTAATGTGTGGACATGTGTGAGAACCTCTGCTGTAGGGCTTCCTGTGACTCCGCCAAGTTTTAGTTGAAATGGATCGTGCATACTAATTAGCTCATCTTAAATAATTCTTGTTTACTTGGTTAGTTTTCACCATAGCCTGGATCTCTTTTCTCCCACTCTCCATTTGACTTTCTGAACAAAAGAGGAACCTGGGTTAGGACTGCATGTTGTTCTTATTAAGAATTAACATCGTATTTCTATAGAAAGAACTAGAACCCAGGTAATTTTTGTCAGTGGGACTCACACAGACAGACTCAGTAGGCAGGAACAACCACAAGCAAGATTGTGGCTATCCCTTCTGTTCATTTTAGATCCAATGGGGAAGAAAAGGAAGTGAGAAAAGGGGAGGGGGAAAGATTAGAGATTTTTACCTTTCTTGGCACAATAGCACACAGAGACAGTGAAGAAAGGACTGAAAGTTGCCAGGGCAGCTGGAAGCTTCTTATAGAAACCAAGACCTGCTTTGTCTAGCCCAGGGAGGAAAAGAACCTTTCTCAGTTAAGCTCAACAGATGCAATGGTGGCTGCATAGATTAGAGGTGTCCCCCTGCTCCAGAAAGACTCATAATGGTGGCCTCTGTTTATGAAGAAAACAGCACATTCCTTTTTTCTTCTTTTTTGCTAAGCAGGCCCAGGTTGGTTTCGAACCCACCACCCCTGGTGCACAGGGTCAGTGCTCCACCCACTGAGCTATAGGCGCTCAGCCAAATGATTATAAGACAGCACATTCCTGTCCAGGAATCTGGTGGCTAGGCATTTGGTAGCTAGAATGTGTCAAGGGCAAGACACCCTCCACTTTCTAAAAGCATGTAACTAAAAATCAAAATCAATCTCATCCTTACATTTAAACATTTTTACATGTAAAGAAAAACAGCTGAATTATAATCATACTGCAGCACTCATCTATATTTAAGGTCTTTAGTCTTCCAGCTAATTTAGGAGATGATCCCCAAACCAGAGAAAGTATCATTATACAGTGGAACTTGTATGGATATCCAGGCACCCTTCAAAGTGTTGGCTTCAGGCTCCCTTTCATTTTAAGTTGCTAGTGTAGTGCTGAGTGCACTGACTGTGTTTAGGGATTTCTACCTTCAAGCTTCTGTAATCTGAGACCCAGGGGCTGTTGTCTGATTAACTGATTTAATTCAATAATTCATAAAACACCTGAGCGTTTATTATGTGCTAAGCACTATGCAGATGTAACGGAAATTAATAAGAGAAGAATCATCATCTCCATGCACTTTCACTGTAGGCAAGGGGACATGCAGTTATAATTTTGTACAGTTATACATGTTGTAACTAACAGATGAGACATCAACGTGCATAGAAGGGAAGTGTGGTATGCATAAAAGAGTGAATGCCCCTAGATGTAACAGCAGGAGAGATTAGAGTCAGGGGGAAAGATACACTGTCTCAGCTCAGTTCTAAAGGATTTAGTAAGAATTTGTCATTGCAAAATGTTAGGGAGCTTGTGTCAAGCAGGCAGGAATTACACAAGCCAAAGAAGTCTAAAGCTTTGTGATACAAATGATGAGTTTAATTCAGAATACATGTTTGGGGAGGGTGGCACTGGTGAGAAAGAGACCAGAAAGAGGGCTGGGGCCAAATCAAGGAGGCCTTCATCACCGTGCTGAAGAGTTGGAACATTATTCCACACTAGGGTAGTTTTAATGCTAGAAACTGCTTGGATCAAGTGGTATGTGAGAGACAAACATTTGAAATACTTGGGAGTGGTAGTTGTCAAAGGGCTTTGGATAACTGCCTATAGGAAGACCAGTGAGGAGGTGATAGATGATCCCAACATGCATAAATCATTGGTAGTAGGTGAAGATGAGAGGAGATATTTTTGAAAATTAGCATGACAAGATAATTATGTGAATATGGGAATGAGAAATGGAAGGATTTTTTAAAGTTTTTGTTTGGGTATTTGGATGAAAAAGTTATTGTTCACTGAAATGGAATATGGATGGTAGGAGATGATGAGTTAATTTTGAACAGGATGCATTTTAAGTACTTTTGGAACATCTACAGAAAGATGTCTGATTGATGGCTCTAAACATGAGTTAAACCTCAAGATATAAATTTAGAACTTGTGGCTAGAGATGGAACAGTAGATCAGATCTTTTAGAAAATGTACTGAAGGATCAAGTACAAAATTCTAGACTTTTTCTAGACTTGTTTCTCAAGCTTTATTGTGTGGACAAGTTATCTGTGGACCCTGTTGAAATACAAGTTTTGATTCTGAGCTCTGGAGTGGAACCTAATATTCACTATTTCTAGCAAGCTTCTGGGTCATGCAGGTTCTGCAGTTATGCTGACAACACTCTGAGTAGCAAAACTCTAGAAAACAGTAGTATTTAAGGACAGAAAGGTGGTAAGAAGTCTACAAAAAGAAAGAACTGAGAAGGAATCAGAGAAGATAGTGGGAAGGATAAAGGGAATATTGTTTTAGAATTTGAGAGCTTCATAAAGAAGGAAATGTTCAGCAAAGTCAAAGGATGCTAACAAGGGAATATGAGTAATCTGATAAATATCAACTGAAATGCCAATTTGAAGGTAATTTTGAACTTTGGCAGGTCAGTTTTTATACCAAGAAGTAGAGAGAAGCAAGCTGTAGTGGGAAGCTAAGCAATTGGTAAGAGAGGAAATGGAGATAGTGAAAACGGATGATGTTTTGTAAACAAAACAAACTTGGTTTTTAAGGGAAAGAGTGAGGGATAATTTAGGAAGGACAAAAAGTTGGAAAGGTATCATTATTTTTAAGACTGAAAAGACATGAGATCTGTGGTAGGCAGAATAACTCCTGCCTTTCTAATTCTCCAGGACAGTAAATATAGTACCTTAGCTGGCAGAAGGCACTTTGCAGATGCGATTAAAGTAAGGATTTTGAGAAAGAAAGATGATCTTGTATTGTCCAGAGACGCCCTGTGTAATCACAAGGGACATATCAAAGGAAGGAGGCAGAAGGGTCAAGGCCAGATACGATGTGACCAGAGAGGTTAGAGTGATGCTGTGGCTGGTTGTAAAGAAGAAAGAGGGCTGTGAGCCAAGGAATGCCAGCAGCCTCCAAGAGCTACAAAAGGCAAGGAGCAGATTCTGCTCTTAATGCCTCCGGAACGCAGCATTGCAGACACCTTGGTTACAGTCCAGTGAGACATCTGATGTCCTTCCAGAAGTGTAAGATAATAAATTTGTGTTATTTCAAGCCTGTAAATTTATGGTAGTTTATTACAACAGCAGTAGGAGACTAATACAAGGAGCTTTACTATGTGAAGGGAAAGAACTGTAGGGAAGAGAAAATCATCTTTTTCTCACTCATCACAAGGTTCACAGCTGACATCCCTGCAACAAAGACGGATTAATAAGAAAACAGCTTAAGAGATTTATTTAACCAAAGTTTTACGTGACACAGCAAGCTTCACAAATGAAGACCCAAAGACTCAGGGAAGACTATCCCTTTTTATGGACAGTCATGCAGAAGTATGACTAGAGGACAAAGGATATGATCAATGGTTATAAAATAGGAGGAAGCCAGCAAAACCTGTTGGTTCAGATTCTTCTTGGCCTCCAGGCCCATGGCAGGATCCCTCTGGAATGGTGGTGGCAGTGGTGGTGGCTGATGAGCTACTTCCAGAGAAGGTAGGTCAGGGAATTTTTTTTGTGATCATCTTTCAGGGAAGAAAGGCAGGAGATAAGACAGTGACCACTAAAGAAGAATGAGGCTGTGTTATCTCCAGCAAGAGAAGGGGGAATACTCTGCAGGTGCAGTTTCTCCTGGACTCAACATCAGGTGTGGGACTAGGCCATCACCCTGTCACTGCATTCTGGTCTATGAAAAGGTCGTGAGGTAAGTTATGTAGAATGGTTAGACACGGAAGTGTGTGCAAAAAGGTGTCAATTTTCTTGTTTGTTTTAAGTGCTTTTAGGAAGAGAAACTGTTTTACTTGAGCAGGGTGTGGCCGGATTCTTCATTGTAACTAAACACCGGAACTGGCTCCCCTAAACTATCTCCACTTTAAGCACATCTAAGCACATCCCAGTTGGGAACATGATAAATTGAGGATAGAAGGTTCCTGACCCCTCTTTCTTTCTTTCTTTGACAGAGTCTCACTTCATCGCCCTATGGCCCTGGCTAGAAGGCTGTTATGTCACAGCTCACAGCAACTCCAACTCCTGGGCGTAGGTGATTATTTTGCCTCAGCCTCCCGAGTAGCTGGGACTACAGGCACCCGCCACAATGCCTGGCTATTTTTTTGTTGCATTTGGCCAGGGCCGGGTTCGAACCCTCCACCCTCTGTATATGGGGCCGGCGCCCTGCTCACTGAGCCACAGGCGCCGCCCGCCCTTCTCTTTCTAACTCGTTTCATATCCTCTCTGCTTACTTGCTCTTCCCTACTCAACAGGCTCACATTGGTAGGGAGTGGTCTCGCAGCTCCCTTAACCCTGCCACTGCGCGGCCTTCTAGGCAGGCGGAGGAAGGGGGGGGGGTGCTGCAGGGGGGACCGGGAGCCTCTCGGTCTCCATGGAGACCAGACCCGCTGTCACTGGCGGCTGCGGAGGGAAACCTGAGCGTTCCTATTTGAAAGAGGGGAAATGGGGGAAGGGGAAGTCAAGGAAGAAGGGAGGAAATCCGGGAGAGGAGGATGGTGGTGGTGAAGGGGCGAGAGTTCAAGGACTCAAACCAGTGGAATAGAAAAATCCAGTTGAATTAATCACTTCTCGCCTGTGGGAGTAAGCACATAGGAGGCGACAGGGGGTGGCGGGGTGTTTATTTCATGCGTGAGAAATATCTGACTCATGTCTGATGCGAAGGGAAGGGACAGAATTGCCCAGGCAACTGGGAATCCCTTTCCTTGTGGGTGGCTCCCTGGCTGACAGGGCTGCCCGGTTTTATTTCCCAGAAGCAAGGGACAGGGTTCAGTCCTCCCTGAGTCTCCAGTCTCAGCTCTTAAAGGTTCATTGCTGCCGGAGGGAGGGCCACACTTCGTTCACCCTCCTCCCCTCCCCCTACAACATAACTAAGTAAAAGCTCTGGAAAGGCGAGTTCCAAAAGCTTTGCCTTCTGGATTAACTGCCCTTTATGGGCTGACTCCCCAGCAAGAGGTTGGGGGAGGAGGAGACGCTTGGGCAGAATATATGCGGATTGAATTGCACAGGGCTTCAGATGACGTCAGCTTGAATAAAGATCTGACCTAGAGAATGTTAAATGTGGCTGAGTGACTGAATCCTCAGAGGGGATTGATGGCAGCCACCCCCATGAAAAGACCGTGCTGCTTCTTTAAAATATTAAGCAGGTGGCTGTGCAGAACTCCAGGCGGCAATCCCCAGAGCTCTGGTGGAATCTCGGCTTTCTGCAATAATCACTTAAACATTACTTACTGCCCTAGATTACTGTGGGTCACGTGGAGTTTGCACCAAAAAAAGGAAGTCTTTCAAAAAAGAAAAAGCCATTATAAAGCCATCAGAATTACTGCCAGTCTTACAAAGTGAAATCAATTCAATTTAATAAGCCCTTTCTAAGGTCTACCATAAGCCAAACGTGTGCAAAGTGAGTGAGATGTTCTTTGCCTTCAAGGTGCATATACTCTGATTGGGGCGGCAGATAAGCTCATGACTGAGGGCCAGTACCAGGCAGCAGGTGACAGATACCATGGGAACTCCAAGGAAAGTGAAATTAATAATTGTACAGGAAAAAAAAGCGGAAAAAAAGAGCAGTTTTTATTAAACGTCTCTGAGGGCTGTTATAACAGAATCAGAACAGAAAAGTACAGGGAAAAATTATGTATGGGTAGAATACAAAAAAGTTGAATGCACCCCCTGTTTGATATAAATTGCCAATTCTGTAAAATTGTTTATCAATTGATATAGTGAGCGAATATTCCTATGTCTTTTCTCTGGTATGACATATTTCTATTGCTGAAACTTACAAGAGACTTTGGCTTGGCCTCTTTTCCATTTTTACCACTTGCCTAACCCACCATATTTTGGTATTTGGAAGTTCAAGGTTTAATGGTTTCATTTAAAAATAAACCCAGAAGCTAGAATTGTGAGAAAGAATGCT
This sequence comes from Arctocebus calabarensis, assembly GCA_963573935.1. Lineage (NCBI taxonomy): Eukaryota > Metazoa > Chordata > Mammalia > Primates > Lorisidae > Arctocebus > Arctocebus calabarensis. Next base: position 12,672 of record CAUYON010192068.1, read on the forward strand.
TTAAAAACTGTATGGTGCAGTCTAATTAAGAAGAGCATTGAGAATCTTTTGCAGTTGAGATAGGACAGAAATAAAGGAGGTTTTTGTGCCATTTGGAGCTCATTTGCGGAGTTGCAGAATGTAGGAATAAAGAAATGAGCGACAGTATTACACACGTAGGAGAAATTTTTGAAATTCCTATCACTTATGGTCTGAGTTGAGTGCATGTTGTTCAGTCATGAGTGTAGTAGTTTTCTTTTTAAATTAGCAGAAATTCAGGAATAAACTAAAGGACTTGGAAGCCAAAGGCTAATTCTTGACTTGAAACTTTTAGAGGGAAGGTAATCTGAAGGTAATAAAATTGAAGGAGGGCAATTATTTCTAGAAAGGAGAGGAAAAGAAAGTCATATGTGCTCAAACTAATCATAGTTTCTGTGCCATTGAGGTATTGTTACTACGTATTACTTTTTAAGGCCTTACCTTCAGTTGGCTAAGGAACATATATATCTATAATAAAAAACATCTTTCCACTATTTTGCCAATGTAACAGAATGTTAGCAATTTCTAGAGGTAAAACCTGTAGAAGTACAGAAAACCAAGAGTCAACTTATTTTCATTCTTTTTATTTTGTCATTTTCAGTCACATTGTTTGCAGCAGAATTTTTAGACTCCCAATTTACTTTCTTTAAGGTGATTCTGCCACACTTTTGGATAATTGCCTATCATTTTGGCTTCTTAACTTCAAATAAACACCCCTAGATACAAGTACCATATTCATCTGAACATAGTAAAGTGTACTTACATAATACAATTTTGTAGTGGTGGTCAATATCACAATTCCTAGAAATGAGTGTGGTAATTTAAGGAGTGGCCATTTGACCTCATTTAAGAAGCATAAAGAAGAGGCAGCGGAGACAAAAACATGAAGGAGAAAACAGAAATAACAGAAAGATGGAGGAAAAAGAAGTGAAGAAACAAGAGAGTAAGAGAAAAAAACTAAATAGTAAAGGACATCTTAAATTCTTGATGAATAGGTTAGGTCCTCCAGTTTATTCTCATCTAGATTTAAGAGAAAACTTTCCAGAGCTTGAAGGATCTGGTGATCATCCAGCCCACCTTGTCAATTCACAGATGAGAAAGCTAGGGGCAGAAGGAAATGAGTTGAGTATCAGCTTATTAAGAGATGAGGCCAAGGTCAGAATCCATGTTTCCTGACTGTTATTCCTGTGTGGTTGTGCGACATCATTTCTGACACCTGTAAAGACTAACAGGATCCAAAGTTTCTTTGAAATTTAAATGTATTTCCATTTTTCCTTTAACAACTAATAGTACTGTATTTTTACATTTATGTTGTTTACTGACAGCATACAACATGTTTATTTTGTTTAACCCTATACCCATTCTGAGAGAAGTAAATATCAGCTATCAAATTGCCCACAAGAGACTTATCTAATTTTGATTTGTGATATATTTTACCCCACAAATACTTACCCAATTCTTATTGGTGAGTACTGAGGTAAATTATAAATAAATAGACTGTATTTTTCCTACACTTCTCTACCGTACCAGTAACTACCATACCACTAACTAAGAAATTGTGCTTTAAGAAAGTAAAACAGAAGTAGAAGAATGGACAGCTTGCCAATAAAATCAAGCAAGAAAGTAATGATGTGGATGGTAATATACGTGTGTGTGTGTGTGTTCTTGTAAGTTGGTTTCATAGGTAATAATAGTTAAATTTGCTTATGATTTCAGACATTTTTGACAGATAAGGCATTACTTTCAGTTGCTTCTATAATAATAACCTTTTTTATCTCAAGAAAGTTCTCTCTGAAGCTTATTATTTCCATTTCCAGAAAAAGACACAGGACTGATGTTGGGGAATAGGAACTCCACCTCCCCACCACAAACTCCACTTTTTTTTTTTAACTATTTATTTATTTATTGCAGTTTTTGGCCGGGGCTGGGTTTGAACCCGCCACCTCCAGCATATGGGGCCGGTGCCCTACTCCTTTGAGCCACAGGTGCCGCCCCCACAAACTTCACTCTTAGAGGTTTAGCCACCCAAGGCAGGATGGGCTCAATCACTCTTGCCATCCAGTCACCACTGACAATTCTTGGCAGCTGGCCTGCCTCTAATGGAATGTGTCCTGCAGCTGGGAATTAGGTCATCAGTAATTTACTTAATAGCATTTTATAAGCTGGGCTCTGACACAAGAGTGATCTAGGCTTACCAGCAGGAGCTTTCTTTGAAAAAAAGGAAAGAGGGAGAAGAATATACTATTGTGAATAATCAGACACTACATTTCCAGAAAGTAATGGGTGAGGGTAAGAAAATCTTGGTGTTTCTTCAGACTTTCTGTATGATCAGGCCATGATTTGGGGCAAGTCACTTCTTGTTTTTGGACTTTAGTTCCCCTAAATTCTCATCCAACTCTAACATTGCAGACTTCTGACTCTTTGTGGAACTTAGAAGATGTGGGGTTAGTCAGAGGACACCACCTCCTCTTTCCTGATGGTGCTCTGTGGAAAGGAAGATGTGTGACCCTACTCTCTGCCACTAGTGTGTTTGTAGAGTTGGATAGTTTTCCTGGTGTAAGCATTCTCAACATGGCTGATTTCAAGCTACCAATGGTTTAACAATTAGCTAGCAAAATGTCTGAAAATCGAACAGTTGTCGCCTATGAACTGTTCCAGCACACAACTAGATCTCTGCCTTCTACAAAGCTATGTCAGTGAATAGTCTCAATATATAGACACAGAGCTGAATTATACTTACAGTAAGATATGTGACTTACAATGTTTGTTTTGATTTTGATATTCACAAAATCTCTTCTTTGACTCTACTCCAGCTGCTATTCTTAATTTATTTGAAGCCCTTTTAGAAATACGTGTACAATTCTCATTGGAAAACACTTTGTACTCATAGAGCTCTGCCCCTGAATTCCCATTTCTTCTCCCACAGCTTTGACTGCTCCCAGGAATGTTCAGAGAACCATTTGACTTGTTTATTATTTTCTTCTTATGCCTAGGACTCCACATCTTTTCTGTTGAAAAACCCAATATGTATCTTATGAAGTTCAGAAGGTTCACTGTTATACAGGACTTAGAAGTTGAAAAGTCCTTCCTTCTTACATCTCTGGATGAGAGAGAAGCCCTTCTTCTGGCTCCTGGACCTTTATTGTGCAAAATCTTCTGGTTCCAAGAAAATTGGGATGATTGTGATTGAAATTAGTACCTTGAAAGGTGGTTGATAAAATTATGAGTCAGTTCCATTTTATGCTCTCGATTTACTAATGTATATAGAAAATATTCAATAAACATCTATCTACAGAGTATTTACTACATGGACTGAGCACTTCAAACTAATGTGAAGCATAAGAGAAAGCATAAGCCATGATGCCAGCCTTCAAATTCATAATCTGGTTGGAGAGATAAGATTAACATGCACAAATTAATGAAAATCCATTAAAAGCATCTTATAATCAAGTGCTTAATGATGTGGCACAAATTCTAAATGGAGCAGGAGTTTAAAGAAAAGTAAAATGACTTGAAGCAAGTGTTACCCAAGAAAACTAAATGATATCAAAGGAGTTTTAAGCTGCCCTTAATGTGGGAATAGTGTTTCAAGAGGTGGGTGAAGATACTGAATAAGCCAGGCTGAGGGAATTGCAGGTAACAGGCTGGTGGCAAGAAGCAAGAAAGAGGTAAAGAAGAAGAAAGTAAAACCTTTGGCCTAAAACTCAGTTCCAGTATACCTGTGTGAGGGGTGAGAGGCCGTGTATAAATAGACAATGGCTCAGATCTACAGCCTCTGAAGCAACCAGGCTGCAGGAAGCCAGAGCACAAGCTTGCAGCTATCAGCCCAAGACCATCAGCTTCCCTCACCCCAACCCCACCACGCGTGCACACACTGCCTCCAACTCAGGACCAAGGACAGAAAGCCAAATACGCTTCCCAAACCAATCACATAGGAGAGCCTACTTCAGTTAGTCTGAATCCGTCTTTCCATACCAACCCCTCCAATCAGAACCTACCTAAAACCTTCCTTTACTTCTCCATAAAGCTTTCCTGCTCCCCTGCCTGCCTTTGGATCTCTGCCAAACTCAGGTGATGGCAGCTGAATCTCTTTCTATGTAGCAATCTCTGAATAAATAGCCTCTGTTTGTTCTCATTTGGGTGGTCTTAGTTTATTTCCATAATGGGAGCGGAGCACACCTGTAATATTCTATATCCTGTGTATTACATAAGGTTATGCATCCATACACACACACACACACAAGTTTTCTTTCTCTCTCCTCACCACCTCCTTCCCTCCCACTATTTACCTTTATACAGGCTTTCTTACCAATCATCTTAGAATGCTCATTTAAAAAAAAAGAAAACATGTCAAAGGTGCTATTACCTCCAAAGATGAATAGAATGTGGTGTTCAGGGTAGTTTAGGCTGAAAACATTTATTTATTTCCTTTGGATATAAAGTGCCAGCTGAAAGACTCATCCTATCCTGACTTTTTTGTTTTAATTTATTTTTTTTTAATAATTTTATTGAATCATACGGTGCATCTTAGCAGGGTACTGGTGAAACTTATTAAAGGTAGAGTATCAATGTCTTTATATAGTGATCAAGAAAATGCCTATTCTGACTTTTGATAAGGGTTAAACTTTTTCTCAACAAACAGGCCCTTTGTCATTCTTTTAATAATGGTCTCATATTTTAAAAGTTGCGATCTAATATTTATTAAGTAATAATGCTTTTCTAGTATATTTTAGTTGAAGACATCTAAAATGAGTGATCAAGTTTTCTGATAGGCAGATTACAAGATAGGCAGCATTACTTTTACAAGCACTCAGTACTATATGATCTCTTTCAAGCATGTAAATTCTACCAGGGCATTGTGAAATATCTCAGCAGCCATTCATACTTTTGAGAATTTATGATGATGCTGAGGATTCCAGATTGTGAAGAATCTCTTAATAAGTTGGCTATGATTTTGCCAGTCCCTAGGAGTCTAGCCCTTTACACTATCTTCCAAGCCCTAAGGCAAATCACTTTCTGGGCTTTACAGGTAGAATTTGATTATTCTGGATATTTAAAAGGACTTTGGCATCCTCCCTAGTTTACATTAATAGACTGGAAGTTGACAGGTAGCTAGCCATGTGTCTTTCTGAGTTAACATCCTCCTCTTCTCCATGAAGATGATCAAAGAGCCAGAGGCAGTGAGGTGGGCAGGCAGATTTAGCTTGACTATGCTGAGTGAGCCTCTTCATGTTTGGCTGTCCATTTCTAGGGAGAGACTACAAATACCCAAGGCAGAGATCATTAACTGTCTACTAAATTTTCATTTTCTTCTCAACCTTGGCTCACAGACAGATTAAATTTTTTTGCCTCCCTGGCATAAGTCAACAACAATGTGAATGGGAAGGATATGTGCCATTTCCTTGAGTATTTATAGCTACTACCTATTAAAGATATTAGAATATAAGTGAAGTTGTAAAGAAAGTCACATAAAATATTATTTCCTTTTCCCTGGTTTTACTAAATTATTCAGCAGGTAATTGTCATTATCTTTTCTCCAGAAGTAGAATCGCAGTTGATCAATTATCTCTAATTTTATCTAGTTTGCTAGGTTAAGAAAAGGATGGGTATTTCTGGTGAAAAATGGCCTCAGCCTTTCTCTCTGGGCTGATGACCTCTCCATGGCTGTTCTCTGCCACTGTGACAACTGCTCTTGGCAGAAGCTCTCTTTGGATCAATCCTGCTTGCCGGAAGGCCCCTTAGCAGTGGAACAGCTCAGGGATATGCTTTCAGTTCTACCTCTTGAGGGCCAACTCAGGCCCACCCTTGGGGCCTTTAAATTCTCTCAGGACCAGCTACAGCTTAGAGTCTCACTTTAATGAGTAATAACATAATGATATAGGCAGAGCTTCTGTCCCTGATTCTCCTTGGAATTATAGGATATAGGCTTATCTCTCCCTCTCTCCTTGAACTCTTTATCCATAGTCATGCCTCAGCTAGCAGGATGGGCAGAAAGGGGTTCAATAATCAGATTCTCTCTAAGTTATAAATGATTGTTAAGACTTTAATATGCCTTTACTAGCAGAGGGACATTTAGTATTTAAAAACAGACTGTAATGATGAGATATAGGCTATATAAGATTGGCAGCATACTCTACTTGGGCAAAAGTCATTCCTCTTTATTCCTCAGGTCAGTAGCTTAGCATGCCACTCATGATTTGTACATATGAGTAAGATCTTGCGTGGCATCAATCATTTAACAGTTCATGATTTTATCCATTCCACAAATGTTTTGAGCACCTACTGTTTTAGGCGCTGGGGATATAATAGAAAACAAATACAGACAGATCTAGTTGTTGTACAAAATGCTGTTCACAGGGGTCCTGATAAAATGAAAAGTTTCCGGGATTTGTGGATTATCTGGGGCCTCTGAGCAGCTCCATCTCCACGCTGCACACACTGTCTTCATCCCACCTTCTTTGCTTCCCTCTGTGCCTCATTGCACAGACTTTAGGGTAACCCAGAGAATCATTTTCCTGAGGAAACTGGCTTTAGTCTTAAATCAATCAACACATTTAAAACACTTATCAAGCTCCCAAAATAGTAGATGAGACAATTAAATGATGGCTATTATTAGTAGTATCATTAGGCTGTTTAGGAATTCAGGGGGAAGAAAAATGGATCCATTTGATAATTCTGAATCGCTTCTGTTCCTGGGAAATCAATCCAGACATCAATATCTGTTGTGTGAATCTGTTGATTCTCCAAAGCACATCTCTAATCTCTTCTCTTGGGTAGTAGTCACCAGTTGCTTCTGAACGGAAGCATGAGGTCAGCAGATTTGAGTTGGCCAAGTGTCACAATCACGTTCAGTCAAAGAATGGTGAATTTCTGTGGTATAAGGTATTTCTGTGCTGGCAAAGTGGTATAAGGATGTCCTTGGCCTCTGGCAAGCACAGTTAAGCATTGCTCCTTGGCATTTCCTATAATGACTCTCTGACACAGAGCAAAGGTTCAGAGACAGGGAGGAGGTGAGTTAGGAGAATAACATGTGTTGTTTGGCTACTATTTCTATAAGTGCCATCTTTACCTATATTATACCCACCATTGTACCCAAGAAGGGGGACACCTCTAGATACAAGATTCATGAGGATTCCAACCTCAACATGAAGCTGCTGTACAATTATCACTGGGGATCAGAACCATTGATCAATGTAAGTATTCAGTGATGCCTCTTCTGGGTCTAGAGCTGCATAAGGTGTTGTAGAAGGAGGCAAAGAAATTTATAAGGCCAGAGCTGCCCATAAAGAATTTATAACTTCCCTGTGAAGACAAGACAAACACAAAAACATTCACAGACCAACTCTAAACTGTTCAGCACTTAACTTGGGCTGCCGATTGTTAAGTGTTAGCCTGGCCTCGTGACTGCCTGCAGGGATGGTAGAGCAGCACAGGTTTCTGCCTGGCCGACCCAGCTTCTAAGTCATACTTCACGGTTTATTGAAGTGTATGACCTTGAGGAATTTACTTAGTCTCAAAACTTTAGAGCCTTCAGGTGTAAAGTGAACAAAGTGCTTTCTCTTAGAGTTAACTTTTTAAGCACTCTTACAGTGCTTTCTCAGTGAATTAATATGCATCTACTTCCTGACACACAGTAGATGTTCAAAAAATATGTGTCCGCTCCATAGCCACATGGCTGTCCTACAGGAATCTCAGACACAACTGTTTCAATAGTAGACACATCATTCCCACACCACCTCCCCACACATGAAGACTTCCTTTTCTATTTAATTTCCAATTTCTCCCTCATTTCTGTTTGTGGCAACACACCTCACCAAGTCACCAAGGCCTGGAACCTTCACATCATCTCTAACTCAAACTCCCTCACTTCCAAATGCATTCTGTTTCAGAATTCTGTCTATTCTTTTACTTCAGTATCTTACTAATCCAGAGGTTCTTAACCTAGAGTCATAAGTGGGATGTAAGATGTTTGTGAACTTTCTATTTGTCTATGGGGAGGAAAGTCATAATTTTCATACACTCTTAAAAGGGTCTTGACTCAAAAGGTTATATGCCACAAACATTCTCACTTTTATTTTTTTTTTCTGCTACTATGTAGTGGCCAGTTTAAAAAAAAAATCATTTTCTGTTCAATACAACAGCCTTCTAACTCATAATCTTCCAATCTACTTCATTTTTTATACCACTACCATAGCTATCTTAAAATATAGTTTTAATCAGGTCACTTCCCCATTCAATAATTTTCAACACTTCCTAATTTCTTGCAAATATACTACAGATTATCTTAGCCTTCTAGACTATCTCTGGAAATTTCATAATTATGATACTCCCTCTGTATACTTTATGCTCTAATATATAAAAATGATTGCTCACTGTTCTTCAAATATATTATAAAAAATCAGTTAGGTCTTTTGTAATGTAAAACACAATGGAAAATCAAGTGCAGATTTAAAAAGGATAAATTATAAATTTTCACTCCAAGATCCTCTTCCCACTCATACATACCTTGGTACTCTATATTTTTCCACAAACAAATCATAATTATGTGAGTTGAACTGTGGCTGTTCAAGGTAGGTATGCCCTAGATGACCTGTGATTTAAAAAAAAAAAAAGAATAAAAGGAAAGACAACTTTTGTTGCTGTTTCAACATAAAACTTACAAATAATTTCCTTAAAATCCAAGTTTATTTGCTAAAATTTCCCTCCTTGCATCAGTTCCCTGTGTTTCTTGGCAGATTTGATAGCCAGTAGTAGACCACGTGTGGTTGTGCACTCAGTTCTGGAGACAGCTGCTCCCTTTTTGAGAATGATCTCACCTATCTTAATACACAGGGATGGACTAGGCACCAGCAGCTATATTATACCCTGCTACCCTCTCCATCCTGATCTTGACTGACTGGACAACGGGTGATACCTAATTCAACCTGGATTAATCACATTTATTTCTTCAGACATTTGGAATTGGAATAGAAAGATTGTGAGCCAATCATCAAATACAGCTGGAGTGTAAGCTATAAGGCAAGAGCTGCTAGGGAAAAGAGAAATGCTATTCTGCAGTGAGAAAGAAAAAACAGATGATCTGACAAAAGTAGAAATAAAAAAGAATGATAATGTCCTCATGCTTTTTTAACTCCTGGTTTCAGGCCTTCTGTGGGGCTGGTTCCCTCCTTTTCTTGGGTTCTTTGAGAGATACTTCTCTGACTTTGCAAATCTCTGCACTTCCCACATTTCTTATGTTTACTTACACTGGCAACCAAGGAGTTCTACTATAATAACGTGATTCCAAGACTGGATATTCTATATTCCCTTCTTCATTCATTCATTCAACACACATTGATTGAACATTTACTATATGCCAAACACTCCTCTGTCAGTCTTTATGCAGGAGCTTATAAAGAGAGGCAAAAGATGCCATCTGTCAGATATATGAACAAAATAAATACACGTGGCAAATAAACAGAGGTTGATGGGAGGCAACACAGTCATTTTGAAAGTAAATCATGTCTTAACTAAGCCTTAGGAAAGGCTTTATCAAGTGAAGGAAGGGGTAGTACCCAGGAAAATGGAACAACATGTGCAAAGATGTGGAGGCACACATATACATGGGAAGATTCAGAGCAATCTAATATATATTAGATTTTTCCATGCAGGGAAGGGTGGCAAGATGTTAAGGTATCTAAGCCAGACCTGGAGAGTATTGTCTACCATGGTATGGATTATTTGTTTAGGTTATAGAGGGATCATCAAACATTTTAAATGGCAGATTTAAGACTTTCTTCATTGTAGCTCAAACTCCCCAACTTTGGACAACATGTCACTGTATTTTACCAAACAGAATCAATCACAATACCTCTTATTATTAAATGCCTGTGAATTATGTCTGTGTCTCTCTGAAATAGTCACTTTTAATACATAGGTAAAATTCCTGTTCTCCTGTATTTTGCCAGTTGCTTACTTTATGATCCTCTCTTCGACATGTTCTGTCTCTCTATACACACCCATATCTTTTCAGTCATTTTTATACTTCCACATTTTATTATCTTTTAATATTTATCTCTTAACATAAATCATTTTCTAATTTATTTTTAAAGTAATTATTATAATTAAATTTTAATAGTAACCACTAGCGAGAAATCTCATTAGAATTAAAAATGATGTAAAGCTAGAAAGGATATAAATGTTTTGTATATCAAGTCAGGACCCAAAAGGATCCCCATGAACTGGAGTGATTAGTGGGCTCTGTGAAATCTAGGTAACATGATAAAATGTGATTTCCTATATTTGGGTCCTAAAAACCAAGTACTCTACATTAATCTAGGAGATAACCCAAGAAGGAGCGCGTTAGTTATCATTCAGCTCATTGGGGGTCAGCAGCATGCTGTGGTCTTCCCCTAAAACAACTTTGATTCGGGGAATGTCATATGCTTGACTTAAAAGCAGAAGCCAAGGGTCCCCTCATTCTTGACCCTGGTTGGAAGGTATGAAGAATACTGAGTACACTGAGACTTAACACAATTTAAGAAAGATACAGAGACCTATTTACATGTTCAAACAACTGTGGCTGAAATGACACACACAACGTAGGGATTTATAATATTTACTTAGAGAAGATTCGATTCTTTTAAAATATTCAGAGACCTGTTGTATGGAAGACAAAAAGAGGTCAGACTTGTTCTTCATGCCTCTAAAGGGATAGGGATTGAGAAATTTATGTAGATTTTGGTTTAGAAGAGGGAACAATTTTTAAAGGCTAACTTTGTCTGATGACAACAAGAGCTTCCTTAAAGAGGGTAGTGATTTAACTATTCTAGAAGCATTCAAGCACAGGACTCATGACTACCTTTGAGGCTAGTCTACAAGGGATTGAAGCTTTACCACTATTTTCAGCGTAGGTTCCTGAAGTTTATTCAGGAAAACTGTTTTCACTGACAAGAGTAACCTTGTACACCATTTCACTTGTAAAAATCTTTTTACCCTTTGAGACAAAGATAAACTCCTCTAACTTTCTTTCCATGTAATACAGAGTCACCCTTACGTTATATAAATTTACATTGTACATATTGCTCTTTTGTTTTAATATTAGTCTTTTTGAGACATTTAAGAACAAGCTGCAAAAAGTTTTCTCCATCGCCCCAAAACTTTTCAATCTACCCAAATCAGGCACATTCTCCTACTCTCTAAGTAGGTAACAGCGATACCACACTTCTATCCAAAACACTAGACCTATTCAGTTTCGCACAATGACTCTTTTCCTTCTGGTCCAGGGTGGGATCTAGCAAATCACTGCATTTACTTGCCAGCCCCCTTTAGTCTCTTCCAATCTGTGAACTTATCTTCACTCTTACCCTGTCCTTCCTGTCATCAACAGATAGTTGAGGCTTTCTAGCTGGGCTGTCTCATATGGCAGTCACTAGCCACCTGTGGTTATTTAAATTAAAATTAAATACAATTTTTTTAAAATTGAGACACAGTGTTATTTGGTCACTGTCCGTAGCCTCCAACTCTTGGGCTCAAGCAATTCTCTTGCCTCAGCCTCCCTAGTAGCTGGGACTACAGGCGTCGGCCACAACACGTGGCTATCTTTTTTGTTTGTTTGTTTGGGGTTTGAACCTATCAGCCCCAGAGCATGTGGCCAGCACCCTAAGCACTGAGCTAAGGGCATCTAGCCTAAAATTAAATATAATTTTAAATTCTGTTTAGTTTGACTTTTTTTTTTTTAATAATTTTATTGAATCATAATTCTGTACATTGGTGCAATCATAGGGCATGATTCATATACATTCAGAAATGTTTTGATCGTACTGTTACAGATAGCCTTCATGGCATTTTCTTGATCACTATATAA